>JBBPBX010009375.1:5514-60207 GCA_038048925.1 Garcialebias charrua
GACTCATGAGAACCAGCAATAGAATGAAGAACACAAAGATCCACATAAAACATTCCCAATCCTGGTCCTCGAGGACCACTATCCTGCATGTTTAAGCTGTTTCCTTGCACCTGATATGAGTGAAAGGGTGATTATCAGGCTTCTACAGAGCTTGAGTAAGAAATTAAGTCACTAAATCATGTGCGTTGGAGCAGAGAAACGATTAAAACATACAAGATAGTACCCTGATGCATGCTCAATAATGCTCAATAAGTGTTAACGATCCATCGTCAGGCTGATGGTCCTCCTTGATCATGTGAGCAGCTGGTTTCGGCTGTCATCAGCCAACTGGTTGATCCACTGTGGGAGGGTGCTATTTATAAGACTGAGCTGAACTTAGCTTCTCAGACTGAGGAAGTCTTTCGGACGAAAGACGAAACGTTTCTACAGTTTTTTTTTTTTTTTTTTTTGTTTTGTTTTTTTTTGAATGTCCAGAAGACCAGACTTAGCTTTTTTGGATACAAGATAGTTCTCCTCGAGGACCAGGGTTGGGAACCATATAACAATAACAGATAAAAATATATATATTTTGTTTTTCTTATCTCAAAAACATTCAAATGTTTCTAATCAAAGACTAAAGCACTGTGTATAGAATTGCTACTTAACCTAAAAGTCTGTTGTTCTGTGACAGATTTTTCAACTGCAAATTTTCCATTTTCCACATTCTGTTTGAATATGTTTTGTTGAAGCAGTTTATAGTGGTTTATCACATCTGGATTATTTTAATAGATCAGCTGAAGCCAGAAAACTTGGAGAACAACTTGGGGAAACCAAAAACCGTGTCAGTAAGTTCCACCAATTGTTGGAAGTCATTCTCTAGAGATTACAGCATAGTTTGGAATTGTTTAATTGTGTGTATTACTCGAGCTATTATCCCTAGTTAGAACATTAATTAGCAGATCATTCACAGGGTGTTGGGTCCCTGGAGTTTCCACACATTCCTAAACTTTTCCAGGAGCAGAAGGCATTCAAATTTCCATCATCTACAGTAGCTTTCCAACCTGTACGTTTTTACAAGGCTCTGACTGCTTTTATGACTACTCTGTGAGTGCACCCCTGAGTTTTCCAGGAAAGTCACTAACTTACTCAGACAAAATTAGGCTTGGCATTGACTTGGAGTGTAAGGTTAATGAGTCCAAATATCTCCAAAGTTTGTCTGCTGTAGCATGTACTGCACATCCTTCATGTGAGAAAGTATCTTTTCATTCATAAGTGTAAAATATGGGAGCTGAAATTTCCAAAGTCTTAACATTGTATGAATATATTTACATAAGACCAATAATGCAGTAACACTGTGTTGTTTATTAGTTAACAAAGCTGAAACAAAGTACAGGTGGTCCCTGACTTACGGACGAGTTCCGTTCCTACGCCCGTTTGTAACTCGAAAATTGTCGTATGTCGGAAAATACTTCCAAACGGTACCTCATACGTACAGTACTGTACTATTTTACCCTACATAATTATCAAAAAACACATACATTCGGAGCCATAATGAAAGGAAAAAAAGAGTTAATGGCCTACTGGTATGCTGGTGAAGCCTTTCCTCCACCTGTTAGCATGTTAGCTTGGTGTCCCTCCAACATCTGAGGCTGCCAGGCGGAGCATCGAGGTGAGCTCCCGGCGAGTTCCCGAGAAAAAACAAAAACAAAAGCTCCACTCACATTTTAGGTTAAATATTAAAGTTCATGGCAGCACAATTAGACAAAGACAGTCAGGTGATTGCCAGGAGAAAGTCTTTTGTATTTAAAACGATTGATTGCACAGCTTTGGTTTGCAAAGTTTCATCTGAACAAACCACAAGACTTTTTGACATTTTCATTGGAAACGAGATTAAAGTGGAGATGACTTCTGTTGTGACTTGGCACTATATAAATAGACGAAATTACAAAGTAAAATGAATTGAATGTTTGGACATAAGGCACCACAGCATGTTTGCAACCAAACTGATGGTGGGAGTTAAGGGCCTTGCTTTGGGCTGAAATGGGGTAGAGGCAGGGCAGTCGACTTAGGACCTGAAAGTCCCAAGTTTGATCCCCAGCCATTCCCACATGTCGTGATGTCTCTGCGCAAGACACCTAATCCCAATTGCTCTCCGGGCGCTTACATAGCTGCTCACTGCTCCATCTGGGAGTATCCCAGGTACGATGGGTTAAATGCAGAGAACCAATTTCACCACTGTATGGGACCGTGCAACGATGACAACAGATAGCACTTTGCTCAAGGGCCCAGAGTGGGGCAAATGAGGGTGGAGGCAGATGTGGGTGCTTCACTTTTCCCACCCACATTTTTATATTATTGGTCCGGGAGGTCGAACTGGCGACCTTCCGATCACAGGCTCACCTTCTCTAACCTCTGCACCACCACTCTCCAAAATAAAATAAAAAATAATGGACCCAAAATATTTTGAGTTTCATTTTAGGCCATACAGAAATTTTTATTTTTTGCTTAGTTTTTGTTAAATATTTACACAATGTAAATATCATGTGTTTTTAGCGGAGGCTGTAAATTTTTATTTAAACAGATCAGAACCAGGTCATTCTTATTATGCCTTTATACATATAACCTTAGAAGCAAAGGAGCATATTTTTAAGTTTTATGTCATTGTTGGACACAATTATTAGCACTTGATTATATTGTTACTTTTTGTTTGTTTTAATTCATTTAAATGAGTTGTATCCGATTAAACCATTAGTTTAGCAACACTTAATTGAAAACTTTACACTGAAATATGTGAAGAAATATCCTTTTAAAATTGACATAAAGCTGTATTATTATCATCAAATTTTTTACTGCAGTAAAATGTTTTATTTGACTTGTAGCTGGTTTGCAATTTGTAATGCATACCAAATTTATGATTTGTCATGGACTGTGTGGCTCGTTTCACATGCAGTTGAAATGGATATGTTTTCTCAGAGCTCGGCATCACTGCTGCCTTAGATCACGCTCAGTGGTTTGGTAGCATTCAGTCATTTCACTCACATATGCCGGCATGCATTTATCACCATTAGAATTGATTAAAAAACTTTTTTTTTCATTTGATCCCACAAGGTGCTGACACAGTGGTATATCTTCTGCATCACCAAAAAAAAATCAGCTCTGACAGTGTGTAGAGTATTAACTCTGCACACATAGCTCAATGTTGCCCGCACACGGTGGATAAAATGGAGCAAAACCTCTAACATTTTTTTGGTTGGAGTTTTTCAAAGCAAATTTCATTATTTCATTGCCATTATTAAAACCTTTCCCAGAGCATCTTGGTGCTGTCAGATACCATTACATTGTTAGACGTATGGAGCAGCATTCTTTGTAGATGAGACTGTGTTTTTAATGGAAGGTGGTTGCTTCTCCTGGCTTGTGAAAAGAACCTCACTATTTAACTCCACAAGTTTCTTTGCCATGGAGGCCCTGCTTGGACACTATTCACCACCTGTGTCTTATGGCTAATGCAGGTCATGGAAACTGTTAGCATAATATAGACACCAGCTTTCGGTGATGAATCTACCCAGCATGAGGGTCAGTAGCAGAGAGGAAAGGGAGAGGTAGTAGCCCAAGGAGACATTAGTGTGTAAACATTTTCCTGGTTTATACTATTGTTCTTGGCTTTGACATATGGGCCTGGAATCCAATCCCAGTGGAAGAGTATACGTTTCGAGCCCAAAAGTCCAGAAAGTGCAAGGGTTTAAATTTGTTCGGAGGGATCAGTGATGCACATTCTCTACTGCATAAAAGGTGAGTGCCAGCTGGAAGCAAGCAGCATCTCCTAATGACTCTACCAGATGTTACAGGATTTATGCAGCATAGTTTGAAAACATCTGGAATCTGTTTAGTTATCACACTTTGCTCATCTTTACTGAAATGACCTTTAGGCTCAGTTCTGTTAGACTTGTATGTGTCTATCAAATACAAANGGGGGGTAAATATTGCATAGAAGAATGTCTGCATCACAGATCTTTTGATGTCATAAATTACATCTGAAAAAGCTGCTGCTGATTGACTTTTTGCATTTCTAAAGTTGCAAATGAAATTGGTTTATAGAAGGTTCTTGTTTAGGCAGCAGTGTCATAAACACATCTGTCCAACAAAAACAGAACATGTTCGGTACTTTTTTCAGTTTAGTATCAACAGCCTCTCGTGTTCCATCTCTTTTGATACGTGATACTTGTAAAGTTCAAATTACATTTGTTAAGTTTCTTCAGCTGGGGTTTTGTCTTACTAAATAAAGTTAATGGTTTAGGTCAGCATACGAATTGTTTTGCGTATAAATGTTGCCCCTTGTTTTTGCTTTTGGAAGTTTATGCAACACATTTAAATTTCAGTTTATAAAAAGTCACTGAACTCTTTATGAAGACTTGTCCCTTGAAACTTGTCTGCAAAGAAGATTGTTCGTCTCTTGATTGCGTGTGAGAAACGTCTGTATGCTTTTAAGAATGATGTGATGTTGAGCCCTCAATCTTGTCTTGGAAGGGGAACTGGAGCACTGAAATGTAATCAAGTGTTGCCACAATCAGAGCCCACCCTATTATTACAAGACATGTATGCAGATTTATTAGATTTCCATACCAGTTGCTGTCAGGAATGTCAAATTTGACAGCTCAAAAGGCTGGCCTGTTCTAGTGTTGATTATTCAAACTGTTTTACACTGCGAGTTGTCATGCAGACTTTTAAAAAAATACGTCCAAGTATTCACAGCGTTATCTCTATCTCACACAAATATTAGCATGAGGAAGTTTGAAACCACCAAGAGGTTTCTAGAAAGTGGTGTCTTAATGCAACTGGGGAAAAAAGGATAAAGCAAAGCTGAGTTCAAGCTTTTTTAAAATTTCTGGAGCAAACAGCAAAAAATAACCACGAATACAAGGAAAAATCTGGGAGAGACTATAGAAAGCTTTGTGCTCTTATGCTTTTCATTCAGCTTGGTGTAGCTTGATTGTTCCTGCCTAAGAAAAGAGGGAAACTTTTAAAGATAATGAGCAAATTTGGGAGCAAGACCTGAGACTTTCATTGCATCTAGGTTTCCAACAGCAACAAACTATTGAAGGTTCTGAATACCCTGATAATTACCGTAGGATAACTAATTTATTTTAAATTTGGAGCATACTATGGTTTTTTTTTCTTTTCTTCTTTACTTTTTTCTGATTAGCAATAAGAAACTTAACATGTTACTTAATGACATGAACTGGAAACTTGTTATAGAGCCATCTTGTTTGCTCCTATTCTTATGAATTTTAACTTTTCAAGACCTACTGTGCATTTGCAATAACGTTTTTTTTTTAAGAAAGAAAAGCAAATAAACAATTGTTTTCTGCTTATTCCAAAAGGTACAGTCTAATTCTAATACAATTTTAAAGATTACCAGTAGAATGAGACTATCTGGCTAATGCATGCTTTGGTCATTGAGTCCTTGTCTGTAGCTTTACTACATCAAACATTGGTTGTTAATTCAGCTATTGCTCAGATGTTGGTTATGTTTAATGTTGAATTTGTGGTACTTAGTGTTATAGTGTCCTATAACTTTTGAAACAACTTTTTATTGCCCCACAAATCAAGCACAAAAGATCTGTCACGTAAGATTTGTGGTGACTACAATATTATATTCAGAAATGAAATGTCCCCACTGTGACTGCTTCATGCCATGACTGATGTGCTGGCAGTAACACTTTGTCCTCATCATGCCTTCATGCGTGCTCTGCAGCCTTCATGCTGTCATCGATCCAGAGACATTTCTTAATCCCTTCATTCTGCTTTAAAGAAGGAAACCCTACATCAGTTAGTTGTGGGCATGTTTAAGAGAGTTGTGTGTCTGTTAGAGATGAATCAGGCTGCCCACTGGACCACAAAATGAAGCCGCAGGGCGTCTTAAGTTCATTTATATTCTCAGCTACCCAAACATATGGCTTCATGGGATGTTCCCAAACTGATTCAAACTTCATAGGCATTTGGAAAAAAAACACTCTCATCATGGGCATGATCTGTTTTTCTATGTCATTTATAATATTTCACCTCATTCTTTCATGTCTCCAGTGTCTAGTACAATCTCCAAAGCGGTGAAATGTGCTTTTGATGAGTTTGGAATGATAAGCTGGTTCCATGGGCACTTTGCAAACAATTTAAATAAAAAATAAAAAATTTAAAAAGAGTGCCGGTTAATCAAAAGACAACTCAGAGGTTAAAAACTATTGGGTCTTTGGTTTTTGCTTGTTTGTTTATTTTACAAAAGCACATTTTAAACTGATTTTTCCCAGCTTGGGCCAGCAACCTCTAAATTTTAAGTTCCATCATTTTAGATTTGAATGAAGTTGGTATTTAAGAAGTTGCTTCAGCAAAACAGTTTTTAAGTTTTGCAACAGACTCAGTAGAGTCTGGATCTTTTCTTTCCTACAGGACACATGAGGCAGCAACATCTCCACTCCTTTCTTTAGATTTTTACCCTTCTGTATGAATTTTGCACACCAGAAGGGAAAGTCTAAATTATTCAAGATTCTTTATATTTATAGTCATTCGCATCACATGTGGTGCGAGGTGGAACAAAATTGTTTACCCAAGGTCCCAGTTATACCCATAAATAGCTAAAAAAAGAATATAAAGTATTAAAAGAAACAGTACACAGGGATCTAAGATATACGCTAAACACTAATAATGTGAAATAATATGGTATATAATATAGCACTTTGAGATTTTTATTAATGAAAAGTGCGGTATAAATTGAATTCATTATTATTATTATTATATGAATAATACGGTACTCATTAGTTTAATATTGTACCTTTGACCTTTTTCCAGCCTAAAGCTTCACCTACTTTACCTACTGACAACTGATGTAACATATGTGCATGTAGTCTTTCAGTCCAGGAGAAACAAGTGTGTTTTTAAGACACATAATTTTAAATCATCATAATAAATGCTACTGTTTAAAAATCTTTTTGGACAATTTTTTTTTTTCAAACTTTATGAGGATTTTCAAATTACACTGGTAAACTGATGGATTGCTTTTCTTGTTTTATTTTGACTACAACAAAAATGCAGTGTACATTGTATTTGATTGTATTTTTAAAAAATGTTTTGAAATTTCCCTAGATGAATTGAAGAAGCAGTTAGAGATGCGGAGGAAACAGAAGGTAGTTCACGGTAAGATTATAAATATAAAATCTATGTTTTATTCCATCATTTTAACCATGTGCGTATTAAAGCTTTAAACAATATTCAGTATGGTTAACCATATTTGCAGTGAAAGGATATGAATCTCTGAAGAAAGTTGAAAAGAACCCAACGTAGCTGAAATTTAAACTAAAAGTTTGAACAAAACTAACAACTGGAAACTTTTTTAGCATCTTTTTGATGCTAAGCTCTCATCTGAAAGGGTTGTAAACATTGAATAGTGTGGGTGCTTTTGTTCTGCATGTGCACCAGTGGCCACTTCAAAGTTTCTTCAGACTGACAAAGACCTGACCAGGCAGCACAACTCCTTCAGTTAATCGCTTCTGACTGTTTTGATCTGATCATCAAACACAAAAACATCTCTTTCCAATCCAGACACTGAAAACATTTATTTCTATTTTGAATCTCAGCATCCAACAGTCTGTTTTTTTTTGTTATCTGGTGCCAGAAGTTTAGTGATGTATTGAAATATAATACATAATATGTTACGAGTTGATGAGTTTAAAACAAAAATGTTGGTTGCATTTGTGTCTAAATCCTGCCCAAATAGATTTGATGGGGACTCACACACAGGAGGAGTTTGACCCTTTGGAAGAAAACCTGCGCAAACAGATTAAAGACGAAAAAACGGCGTGAGTTTCTAAATTTATGTACCAAACGTTTTATCTGGATACGATTTTCCTGAGTCTCTGTTGGAGCGACTGAACGCAGCAGGTGCTGTGTAACGTAGACAAAGAATAAATTTTGTGCTGCCGATATCTCCTGTCAGTTATAAGAACACTATAGGGGGCCTAAAAGCACTGAAGACGGAGATTGAGCACCTGCAGCTGTTGTTGGAGAGGGTGAAGGTCAAGATTCAGAAAGATTTCCAGAAGTGGTGGAGCCAGGAGGCTTCTAATTTGCAGGTGACTGACCTCACTTCTACACGTGTGACAACGCCACATACATCTGAAATTGTGACGTAACGACATAGATGTCCCGATATTAGGCTTGTTCACTGTCTTTGTCTGATTTTTTTTTTTAGCATATTGGTCTTTGTGGGCATCTTAAAATGTGTTGATATATGTGTGTCTTTGACTTTAGAAGGTTTTATTATGCAAGTGTGTCAAATTCAACCTCTGCTTGGAATCAAGCCCATTGGGATTTGGTGGGAGGAAACGTAGGAGTCAAAAACACAGAGATGCATTTTTTTTTAATCTCTCTATTTCACGTGACGCCAATAATACAAGACTTCAATAGTAACAGTGTCTAATAACATGACTCATTGTCTATTTTAGTCTAATATACAAAAGCTTCAGGAGAGGATGGTTGGCTGAAAATGCATGTGTAACACTGACTCACAGAGAAGCCTCTGTGTTTGGGCCTTGACGGCTGTTTGTGCACTTTTTGGAAAACAGACACAGAAAAGATGTTAAGACATCTGAAGAACAGCTGGCCTCCGCTCTTTGGTTTTTGATCCTATGAATGAAGCAGAAAATTTCACTCGCATCTGTTTGGAAACGTATCACTGAAAGGCCGCTGGTTAAAAAAAGGAAGTCTGACAGATGTGCAGCTTTTGGTTCACGAAGCAGGAAGCAGATTTTTTTTTTTATCTTGCCAGTTTATGTCCAACAGCTTTGTTCAAGTATTTACTGCAGATATGTACTTGCTTCAACATTGTCAAAGTACTGAGCTAAAATACACTAATTATCATATCTGCACGTCTCATCTTGTTTTATTATTATAACTATGATTGGTGTTTAATTTAGAGACAAATGAATCATTTCTCAATACTTGTGATCAGGAATCTGAGTTGGGAGCTGCAGCCAGGTGTAACACAGCTTCGCCAAACAGATCCTTGCTGCCATCTTCACCTGCCACTCCAGGATTTGGGTGAGACATTTTTATTTTACCCTGCAGCAGAATAGACGCATTGATATTTAATTTACCAGAGATGAATCATGCATATTTTTCACCAAGTGGCACAAATTCTTGATTCATTCACAACAAATATTGGTCAAAATTGAACAGGATTCCAGAAGCAAAACTATTTTATATCTTGTTTTTAGAACCTTTATTTTGCAGCAGATTTTACAAGAAAAAATAAGATACTTGACTTAACTCCTCCCACCTCCGGGAGAGCTTTGAACACGTTCCGAGGGAGGCGGGGGACATGGAGTCCGAGTGGTCCGTGTTCCGTGCCTCTATTGTCGAGGCAGCTTATCGGAGCTGTGGCCGCAAGGTTGTTGGTGCTTGTCGTGGTGGCAACCCTCGAACCCGGTGGTGGACACCGGCAGTGAGGGATGCTGTCAGGCTGAAGAAGGAGTCCTATTGGGCCTTTTTGGCTTGTGGGACCCCGGAAGCAGCTGATAGGTACCGGCAGTCCAAGCGGCATGCGGCTCGGGTGGTTGCTGAGGCAAAAACTCGGGCGTGGGAGGAGTTCGGAGAGGCCATGGAGAATGACTTCCGTACGGCTTCGAGGCGATTCTGGTCCACCATCCGGCGTCTCAGGGGGGGAAAGAGGTACGCGACCAACACCATTTATGGTGGGGGTGGCGTGCTGCTGACCTCAACTCGGGATGTTGTGAGTCGGTGGGCGGAATACTTCGAAGACCTCCTCAATCCTACTGGCACGTCTTCCACTGAGGAAGCGGAGCCTGGGGACTTTGGGTCGGGTTCTCCGATCTCTGGTGCTGAGGTCGCCGAGGTGGTTAAAAAGCTCCGCGGTGGCAAGGCTCCGGGGGTGGATGAGATTCGCCCGGAGTTCCTTAGGGCTCTGGATGTTGTAGGGTTGTGTTGGCTTACGCGACTCTGCAATATCGCGTGGACATCGGGGGCAGTTCCCTTGGATTGGCAGACTGGGGTGGTGGTTCCCCTATTCAAAAAGGGGGACCGTAGGGTGTGTTCCAACTATAGGGGGATCACACTCTTAAGCCTCCCTGGTAAGGTCTATTCAGGGGTTCTGGAGAGGAGGGTCCGTCGGATAGTCGAACCTCGGATTCAGGAGGAGCAGTGTGGTTTTCGTCCTGGTCGTGGAACACTGGACCAGCTCTACACCCTCAACAGGGTCCTGGAGGGTGCGTGGGAGTTTGCCCAACCAGTTTACATGTGCTTTGTGGACTTGGAGAAGGCATTCGACCGCGTCCCTCGGGGGGTTCTGTGGGGGGTACTCCGGGAGTATGGGGTACCAGGCCCATTGATATGGGCTGTTAGGTCCCTGTACGACCGGTGTCAGAGCTTGGTCCGCATTGCCGGCAGTAAGTCAGGCTCGTTTCCGGTGAGAGTTGGACTCCGCCAAGGTTGCCCTTTGTCACCGATTCTGTTCATAACTTTTATGGACAGAATTTCTAGGCGCAGCCAAGGTGTTGAGAGGATCCGTTTTGGTGACCTTAGAATCGCTTCTCTGTTTTTTGCAGATGATGTGGTCCTACTGGCTTCATCAGTTCGTGATTTACAACTTTCACTGGAGCGGTTTGCAGCCGAGTGTGATGCGGCCGGGATGAGGATCAGTTCCTCCAAATCCGAGGCCATGGTCTTGAGCCGGAAAAGGGTAGCATGCCCTCTCCGGGTCGGGGAGGAGGTCCTGCCCCAAGTGGAGGAGTTTAAGTATCTCGGGATCTTGTTCACGAATGAGGGAAAACTGGAGCGTGAGATCGATAGGCGGATAGGTGCAGCGTCCGCAGTGAAGCGGGCGCTGTACCGGTCTGTCGTGGTGAAGAGAGAGCTGAGTCAAAAGGCAAAGCTCTCAATTTACCGATCGATCTACGTTCCCACCCTCATCTATGGTCATGAGCTTTGGGTTATGACCGAAAGAACAAGATCTCGGATACAAGCGGCTGAAATGAGTTTTCTCCGCAGGGTGGCTGGACTCTCCCTTAGAGATAGGGTGAGAAGCTCAGTCATCCGGGAGGGACTCGGAGTAGAGCCGCTGCTTCTCCACATCGAGAGGAGCCAGTTGAGGTGGCTCGGGCATCTGGTTAGGATGCCTCCTGGACGCCTCCCTGGTGAGGTGTTCCGGGCATGTCCCACCGGGAGGAGACCCAGAGGAAGACCCAGGACGCGCTGGAGGGACTATGTTTCTCGGCTGGCCTGGGAACGCCTTGGGATTCCCCCGGAGGAGCTGCTCCAAGTGGCTGGGGAGAGGGAAGTCTGGGCCTCCCTACTTAGGCTGCTACCCCCGCGACCCGACCCCGGATAAGCGGAAGAAGATGGATGGATGGATGGATGGATGGATGGATGGATGGATGGATGGATGGACTTAACTCCTGTCTATCAGAATTTATGTTTTTAGTTATTGTTGCATAGTTATAAACTACTCCAATGTACAGCAGAGTTAGCTCAGACTGAATTGTTGGAAACTTATTTTTATATTTCCAGATGGATTTGCTTTATTTGCGAAGTAGCCATTATTTATATGCAATAATAATAATTTTTTTTATATTTATATTATTATATTTATATGCAATAATAATAATAATCCTAACTAAATAATTATTGTAACGCTTCAAAACATTGATAAGAGCATTTGTTACAATTATGATTCTGTTTTTATATCTGTGTGTTTTCTGCATCTTTCTCATAAGTTTTCACAGACTTACGGGATCTATTGTTAACATGAGTTGAATTTAAACAATTTTAGGTGTTGTTTTTTTTTGTCTGCTTTTACTAATGGTGCATAATATGAAAAATAAACATGGATTTATTTTATTATTTATTCATTTATTTATAATTATTATTATATAATTATTATTTTGATTATTTATAAATATGTTATAGAGCATTATCCATTATCTTGGGGAGTGGTGGTGCAGAGGTTAGAGAAGATGGACCTGTGATCGGAAAATCGCAGGTTCAACTCCCCGGACTGACAACATCAAAAATGTGGGTGGTAAAGTTGAAACACCCACATCTGCCTCCACCCTCATTTGTCCCACTCTGGGTCCATCTGCTCCCAAAAACAGGTCTCTCTTGCACATGAGTTCTCGTACTCAGTGAGACTACCGGTATAAATAAAGGGTAAATGAATCAACTGTTAAATCAAATTAATTTTAAAAGTCTCCAATAATAACATTACACAAGTGAAAATACAACAAAGTTTGGACTTTTCACTTGCCAGGTCCAGTACCTCTAAATTCAGAGCACTTGACTCTCAGACTGCAGGCTTACTTGCAGTTCCTAGAGTTTCCAAAAACAGAATGGGAGGAAGATCTTTCAGTTATCAGGCTCCTCTCTTGTGGAACCAACTTCCAGTTTATGTCCGTGAAGCTGACACATTGTCCAGTTTTAAGACTGGGCTTAACACTTTCCTTTTTGATAAATCTTATAGTTAAGGTTGGCTTGTTATGCTGCTATAGGATTAGATTACTAGAGGACAAATTGACCTCATTTCCTTAAATGAATTGCTAAAATTGAATAGTTTTCATTTGATACTATTTCTATCTTAACATGTGATTCTCGACCTGCCGTTGTGTATCTGTTCCTACCAAACCCAGCCGGTCATAGCAGATGGACACTTGTCCTGAGTCTGGTTCTGTTAAAGGTTTCTTTCTCATGAGGAAGTTTTTTTCCTTTCCACTGTCGCCTTTGTGCTTGCTCAAGATGAGAGTTCTGCACTGGAGTTAAACTCAAAGCAGTCTACTCCTCAGATATGTACAGTAGTGTTAACTTGTGTTTTATATATTAATGTTTCTGTTCAGTGCCCTGAGATTACTTCTGTTGTGGCGTGGCGTTACATAAATGAACTGAATTGAATTGAAAAATCATGATTTGAAGTAAAAGTTGAGAGGAAATAAATATGAGAAAGCTGAATCTGTCATACTGAAGTGGAAAATGACCACCAACTTTTTATTTTATTTTTAACTGGTCACTGATAACTGTGTTTTTGATTGGTGGTATTGATGTTGAACAGCCAAATATACTCATTTTAAAAGCAGGGGGATACGTCACTGAGTTTACATTTTATTTTCAGAAAGTAGCCAGTTTACCGCAGGAGAAACACCTCTCACTTGTCTCAGTCCTGCTCTTTACATTATACTATTTTGACTCTCTCGCCATCTGTGCTTGAAAAATCACTTGGCTTTTCCACAAACAATCTGCAGCCCTTTTGCGCTTGTTTCCATGGAACACATATCGATTAATGGTCTGCATTTACTGGCATCGTGTTTGTTTCATGACGTTAGTGATGTTGACAACATGAGTAATGACACATTTATCTTCCCAGATCTGCCACAACAAAAGCTCTGATTAGAATAGTGTAAAAAATAATAGTAAAAGTAGTAAAAGTATGTGATTTATACACTTTGATTTGAGCCTCATCATGTTAAACTGCAGGTTTAACAATGCATTCTATTTTGTACAAAAAAAAAAGAGGGCTGAAGTTTTATTGTGATAAACCTGCATCAGCCACACCTTTATGTTGTAGCTCCCTCTTGTGATTAGAAGTGCATGTACAAGATAAAATCTGCTTTATGACGATCTCATGGTATGTTGTAGCCTACCTATAAAATCACAGTTCTGTGGTCATTTATTGCAAACGTCTTTATTTAAACTTTAAAAATCCATTTATTTTCAGTTGTCCTGCATTGAGCAGCACATGGAAAGAATCTCCAGCAGACCGAGACACAAATCCAGACCAATCGGTCTCTTTATCTCTAGATCTGAGGTCAGACACGTTTGATTTTTCTTCATCTTTTTCCTGTTGAACACAGTGAGATTTCACTTCATGCCACTATTTAACTTCCCATCACAATACAGAAATTGTTCAATTTATGTGACTTTCAGAAGCCCTGTCCCCATTAATGTCCCCATGGCAGCCTGGCAGAATAAGTCCCTAGATGGGAAGATGGATCCTGACTTCAAGCCTTCAACAGAATGGAGGTACATAAGTAATTCAAGCCTTTATTTACGTTTGTGGATTTGAGAATTGTACAATGACTAATAAGAGATTTGCAATTTCATGTCCAGTATAAGGTTAACATATATGGCCCCAGTAACTCAAAATCAGTCAAATATCCTTCACCACGCACACACAGTAGCACTTTTTGTACATTTGGAGCACCCTTTAAATCCATACGTCCAGTCTGCAGATTTTATAGCTCTTCTGTGTTTTCTTTTCACTGACGAGTGCTGCCATTAAGTTTTATGTCTTTGTGAAGTAACGTCTACGTGTAGTGTTCGCAAATCAAAAAGCCTCACCTTTACCCAGATGTTGAAGGCTCCGCTTTTACAGTTGCCGTTAAACACTCGGCGTATTATGTATGGGCTTGCTCTCAAATACGCACTCGCGGTACAAACCATTCATTGTTTCACGCAGAGGCCGTAAAATATGAGGAGATGGTGCTTGTTAAAGTTTTTGCATTAAATCTTTAAATATGAACTGATGAAATGTTGAACAGCAGTGGTGTTTAGATCTATGAGAGTCTCTCAGGCTGATACACTCTGACTTTTATGTGTTTGGGGGAAAAAAAGAAAAAAAAAGATATGACTCTTGAAATGTCAGTACTGTATAACCCTGAGTACCTTTCAGGGATCTCACTACGACAACAATCACATCATCTTCTATTCCACTGACTGGAGATCAGCAAGTTGATGCAGATATCCTGTCCTTTGTCATGGCTCGGAAAAACCTCCTCAGCAGGATAGGTAACGTAACAGACACATAAATACACATAAAATCAAAGAATTGATGCATTTTCAACACTGCATTGCATTACATTGCATCCTAAAGCTTAGCTTCATTAGCACTGATTAGTTTTGATTAATGAAAGTTAGTTTACAATCTGGGTTTAACACTGAAGTAGAGATTCTTAAACGTTTGACAATGTCCATTTTATTTTTATATTTAAAAGTCCTTGTAGCATTGAAGATACCAGAGGATGAAGCAGTTGGAAATTGTGCGGAATCGTAAAAAACAAAAAACAAACTTATTTTTCAGACTACAAGGCACACTGGATTATAAGCCAAAGTCAACTTTATTGTCAAAACTGCAATATGTACAGGACATACACAGGATTTAAATTGCATTACTTTCAGTCCCCTAAACATTAGCATAAAATAAAATAATAAAAGTATGATACTTTCCTAAATTGTAAGTATAGCAGTATAAATATAAAAAGTATATCTATACGTATGAAGGTCCTGACATTGACATTTGAAGTAAAGTGACAAATGCAACATATGAAGTGAATGTACACAGGTAGTCCCCGATTTACGAGCGAGATCCGTTACAACGAGGCGCTCGTAAACCGGAAATCTCGTAATTTGGAACGGCCGCCACGCTTCTCGTAAGTCCGGAAATTCGCTCGTAAATTGGAACGGTTTTGCTAGCGCGACTACAAACACTCGTTTTTCATCGAAAAACTGCTTATGAGTGCATAAAAATGATCGGAAACGTGTGTCCACATGTTTAGCTAACGAACTGTGGTGAAAAAACACAGGAAAACTCAGTATTTTTTGCGTTTTTTCCAATAATTCGCCAGCTCGTAAGTCTGGAACCTCGTAGATCAGAGCGCTCGTAAATCGGGGACTACCTGTATATGTATGAAGTCCTTGGTATTGATATAAAGGTAAAGTGACATACGTATACAATATGGTAAGGCAAGTAAAAAATATAAACAGTAGTGTAAATTGAACTAGCACATGAACGTGTTGAGTGTATAACACGTTTTTAATGATGCAGAGTTCAATGTTAAAAATGCTTGTGTTGTGTTGAAATGTGTCTAAGGCTCATTAAGTGAAACAAAACAGTCAGATACTCGTACAGATACAGATACCATGAGACTCCTGACTATGGTAGCTGTAATGTTCTGACATTCCATCAAGCGGTAGACAGCTTCATAGCTTAACAATGTCATACTAAAACATTTTGACAGATTTTTGAGCACTGTGTACCTCATAAAATCAGTTCGAGGTCAGTAAGCACAACCAGAATTAATACATAAGGCACACCAGATTACAGTATAAGGGTCACTGTTGATTTTTGAGAAAATTAAAAGATTTTAAGTGCACCCCAGGAAAGTCTCTGCTGTACTTTCCCGCATTCATTATTACAAAACTGGAAATGAGTTGTTTGGTTGTACTTTGTAGAAGAACAGTTTATATTGTATGAGATCAAATATTTAATAAAAAATCCACGCAGTCAACTCCACCTTTTCAACTACAATTTCATTCACGCTCTTCGCGTCTGTTCCTTTTCTTTGACCTTTAAGCAGCTGTTTGCTCTGAAAAGTGTTTTGATTTGCCATAAGATATTCAGAGCCGCTGAGGCCATGTAAACAAACAAATGTGCAAATTAGCAAAAACACTAGAGAGAAAAAATTGTTAGACGTGACTTTTGAGTTTTTCTTTTTTTTAATGTCACTGAAATTACATATTTTAAGAATAGGGAGATCAGTGCAAGTTGTGTTTCTAAAAATTGAGCCATTTAAGTAAAAAAAGTATCCTACTGTCAATAATCCTCACTGACAATCCAGGTGTGTGTCTTGTATATTTCAGGCCAATCTCAAACATGAAATGAAGACCCAAGATACAGTCGCCTCAACTTCTCCCAAGTGATAAAAAAAATAATCTGCAAATTAAAACCGATTCAGGGCATCAGTAACAACTGGTTTATATGAACAGATTTAAAAAGTCATATAATATGACAGGACGGTGTTTGTTGTGGGGAAGTTTCTAAATGTAGAACAAATGCATTTTAGTTACTTGATTTCACCTTAAAAGCTCACTCATGTTTGTGTAAAAAGTAAAACTGTGTAAAATACTGTATAACAGGTTTTATTTCCTTGAAGAAACTATCCATACTAAAATAAAAAAAATTGTAAACAAAAGATTCACTTGGTTCAATAATTCATCGTGTCAGCCTGTTGCTTCTTTTTCTTTACTTTTTATTTTTTCTTTTATTTTTTGTGCTTGTGTGCGAGATTTTTTTCATTACCACACGTTTGACCTTCAAAGGTCAAAAATGTGTTAGGATTTTTTTTGTCTCCAAACCCTGTGTCATTTTTCACCACTTTTATTGTCTGTCCAACAGATCTCACTTGTAAATGAGTCTTCAAGGCTCAATGTGACTTATCTGTTTAAATAAAGGTTGAATGAATTTTATCCAGGTCACTGTCAGTGCACAGAGTTGTTTATCTCTTTTAGAGCTGCCCTACGGTTAATCCTTTACAGTTGCTTTCCTGCAAGTGCGCTGTGGGGTTTCAGTGCGCTTATATTTTTTTTCCATAGAGCTCAACAGGAAAATAACCGGAGAAGATAATCTGCTTCATAAAATTCCTTGTAAATGTCACATTGGATGCAGATATAACAGTTCATTAGTAATAAAAACACTGGGAGGAAAAGTTCATAACCAGTTCAGTTTATTACGCATTACTGGAAATTGTCTTTAACATAGATCCTAAAGGCTGTGATTAGCAGTTGGCTGTGTCTCCAGTCTTTGCAGGTTTTTGTATTTCTATGATTAAGCAAAAATCCATCCAGCCACCTCGGCGCCACCTACATATTTGAAACAACTTGTCAATGTGTTTGCATGGCTTTGCCTTGATTTGTTTGACAGATGACAAGAAGTTGCACGCTTTGCATTCAGGCCTCAGATCTTGGTTGCTATGGTTATTTCTCCAAGGCAACCTGGCCTGTAACTTATTGCATCTCTTCACTATAAATACAACTTCATCACCTGAAGTGTTAATGTAAAAGAGAAAGAGAAGCAAACAGCAAGGGTTTACCACTTATGTACAATATAAAGCAATACTAGTTATGACAATGACAGCAAGTAAAATAAAATAAAAATATAAATTGTCTTTTTGTAAAACTTGTTCATTCCAAACCAAAATTATAATAAAGGAAAGGGGAATTGGCTTCAAAATAGACTGGAAATGTAATCAGATGCTTAATCAGTAAATCACTTGACATATGCCAGAAATGTTGAGGTTAAGCAGCAACTGCTCACTGACGTGACTGAGTGTCTAAAGACTGTGTGGGGAACTAATTCAACCATAAAATAAAAAAAAAATATATATATATTCTTTATTTTCTAATTGTAAAGATTTGTGTAAATAATCATTTTTATGAGGTGAAAATTGGATTAGGCGGCACAGTGGTTCAGTTGAAGAAGGTCGCCAGTTCAATTCCCAGCCATTCTGGGTGGAGTTTGCACGGTCTCTCTGTGCATGCGTGGGTTTTCTCTGGGTACCGTACACCAGTTTCCTCCCACAGACCAAAAACATGCATGTTAGGCTGATTGGTAACTTTAAATTGTCCCTAGGTGTGAGTGAGACAGTGAATGGTTGTCTGTCTCATTTGTCTCTGTGTCCCTGCGATGGACTGGAGACCTGTCCAGGGTGTCCCCTGCCTCTCTCGCACAGTGACTGCTGGATATGGGAACCAGTGTCCCCCATGACCTGAAAAGGAAGAAGCAGGTAAAGATGATGGATGGATGGATGGATATAGGGATGGATATATGGATGGATATGGATGGAAGGAAGGAAAACTGGATTAAATTTTAAAAGGTTCAGGGGCGCTCCTGAAAATCATTTTTATTGACACTTTGTTACTCTTAACTGTAGACATTTAGACCATGCAAAGATAAAACTAATAAATAAAACTTGTTAAGGATGGACTAAGATAAAGAGGGAAGAGTTGTGGGGTCTGATCCATCAGAATCTGAAATTATTAGATGTTCCCTCTGTTGTGGTCCATCTGTTATATTTTGATGGTGCAGAAGTGAAGTGTTCTTTATCTGCAATGTCTCCACTCTGTCTGTAAATTAAAAATGTCTTCTGTTTGGTAATAAAGCTGTCCATGTCCGATTGCTGTTGTGTCTAAAGACAGTAACTCCAGTTCACAATATATAAACACTCATTGACAAATAATTAAAACAACATCCTTAACCTGTCAGATCATGAGCTTCCACCAGTTTCATGATGGATACATGAATCATTGTCTCTTTGAATCAGATTTGACAAATTGTTCATACTTACCTGATTTAAGTGCAGACTAAAGCCAATATTTCTCTAAGATGTTCAAATATAACTGCTCAATGCTAAACTTTGATTTATTAGGTGAATTTGATCTTTGCCAAAATGTTCCGATTGAAGGTTTGTGTAAAAATGAAGATATCTAAACAAATGCATTTTGAATGATAGAAGTCTAAATAAAAGTAAGAAAATGGGATGCACTATATTATCGGCATCTGATATTAGCGATAAAATTAAATATCGGACATTGTCCGTTCCATCAAAGAAACTCCCCAATATAAAAGGCTTCTGTTTTAAAAAATTTTTTTAAAGAAACTGTCAAGTACAGTACAGTATATCTATTATTGCCTCTACTGTATTTGCACACTTTTCACTTGTCACTTGTGAAAAGTTGAGTTTAGATTTGTGAAAATTTTCAAATTCACACTGTTCGAGTGTTGTCATTGTGTTAGAGAGTAAATGTTGTGAATACATTTGACATTAAACATAATCCAAGTTGAAGTGTTACACCATTTTCAGCCTCCTTTTTGGCATCTGCATTTGGTAACAGACCAAAACGACAAACACTATGCAGAATATTGTAGTATTTTAATTCCAGCAGAGAAAGCTGTGTGATGATGATTAGCCATTTAGTCGAGGTCGACTTTCGCCCACTTTATGGATCAGTCCTCTCCACGCTTTCCTGTCCTCGACGATTACTTTGAGTTCTGCAATCGTCTTGCCGGTGGCTGATGTGACTGTATCAAGCCAGCGTATTCTTGGCCGTCCTCCTCTTCTCGTCCCGCTCACTTTGCCCAGCATCATCAAAGTCTCCAGGGAATTTGCGCGCATAACGTGGCCGAAAAAGGACAGTTGCTGTTTGACGATTTTGCCCTCAAGCGACATTTTTGGCTTGATACGTTACAGGACCATCTTGTTTGTTGTCCGCGATGTCCAGGGTATGCGCAGTAGTCTTCTCCAACACCAGAGTTCGAAAGCGTGGATTTTTCTTCTTTCCGCTTTCCTGATTGTCCAACTTTCACATCCATATGTTGCTATGGGAAAGACAATGGCGTTGACGAGTCTCGTTTTCGTCGCAATGCTCACGTCCTTGCTCTTCCAGACTTTATCCATTCCTTGCATTGCGGCCCGTCCGAATGCAATCCGCACTTGGTAACAGACCAAAACGACAAACACTATGCAGAATAATGTAGTATTTTAATTCCAGCAGAGAAAGCTGTGTAGTCTTATGTAAATAGGTCTCGGGAAAAATATCAGTAGTGGTACTGGTTATTGGCCAAATAAGTTTTAACATATCAGCATATCGGATATCAGCCAAAAATCCAATATTGTGCATCCCTAGTAATAATAAATAAAAATATAATAAATAAACCTGTGAACTATGTACAGGTTTGTAAATAGAAACAAAATTCCAGTCTGATATAAACACAAAATTATACAACATAAAATAATTATACATTTATAACTTATTTTAACATTTGTTTTGTCATTTATTTGTAATATTTTGAAGGGTACATTTTAAATAAATACGCCTTTATGTTTACTATTCATGAATTTCCTATTAAATTTTTTTTCTCAATTTTGTCCCGTAAGTTTTAGCTGATAACAGTCAAACATAATGTAATTAACAAATGAACTAATTAATGTGATTTGTCTGTGTCAGTGTTTTAAATTCCAATCCAGGGAATTGGATTATGGAATGGTTTGGAGAATGGTGTTAAAAATGCCAAGTCAATGTGTACATTTAAGAAAATGATCAAAACTGAATTGTTAAAAAAAAAGTATGAAATAGCATAATGTGTATTGTATTAGTTAGAAAATTAGAAAGAGTTATTCATTTTGTTTTTTACTGGAAGATTATTATTGTTTGAACTGATTGTTTGAAAAAAGGGGCAGATATAATAAGATTTTTTCTTCTTTTTGCTACATTTCATTTTTTTATATTTTGTACGTTGTCGTTTATGGGATTATTTTTTTTACGAAAAAATTTTGTAAATAAATAAAAAATTGAGACCAAGAATTCTTAGTATGTCTTTTTTTTTTCTTTAAATTGTTTTATTTTTCTGAACTATCTTTTTGTTGTTGTTCTTTTTATTTTTCTGAACTATCTTTTTGTTGTTGTTCTAACACATTTACAAGTCATACTAAAGTTTTCTCAGACAAACAAGAATATTTCAAAACTGTTTGATAAGTAACGACTTGTGTTGAGCTGATTATCCCTGCCTTCATATTACCAAATTATTTAACGCTTTAGCAGATTTACTTTGAAATAAGTCTTTTTTTTTCAATAATTGTGACAAATTACAAAAATATGTAAATATACAAATATACAGTAGTGGGATATGTAGCACAGAGGTTTCATTAGTTGTTATCTTGTAACCTGATTTGTCACAGACTCAAAGCTAACTCATTATAGAACAAACAAACAAAGTATATTAATTTATGTTAACATCCTATCTTACTTTGTATTTTGAATAGTTTAGAAGCAGTCTCAGCATAGAATACTGCTCCAAGGAGATTTTTTATGTTTTTTCCAACATGTTGCCTTATTAACAACAAAGTCATGGATCTCCATTAGGCTTTCTCTTGAAGCTTTCTTTGACTCTTTGGTTTATGGCTCCCAATCAAGCAGCCCTCAACCCAACTCTCCATGTGACAATAAACAGGCTCAGCTCTTGATGTAGTGGAAAACATCTGGAGCTTCTTCCAGCATGCTTCTGTATGCAAAGAAGCAAACAGCCATTTTAGGATAGCGTGAAAAACATACCTAACTACAGTAGTTCATTCCTGCAGGTATCCTATATTAAGAATAAATGTACTGTAGTGCCTTCATTCGGATCACAAAGGAAGGCTCAGGCATCAAGGTGCTCAAACAACCAGCGGCAGGCAAGTAAAACATTAACTTTTGTTCTGCTGACAAGATGCTACCACTGCTTCCTTATTAGTGGAAACACTGGGTGTCCAGATGTCGTGTTAATGGAGGAAAGTCGTTTTGTTGTTACCCTGGCAACCCATAAATCAACATCTCTGATGTGCTGACCAATCAGCGAGAGAGATTATTACAAGTTAGAGTGCAATACAGCGGGCCAAGCGTCAACTTTTCTATTATATAAAACTGGCTACATGACAAACGCAGCCTCACATTTACTTCTGATTCTTCTTTTTATCATTTTTATAATTTTCCAAGCAGAATGTTACGTTCTTAAGTAATTGATGTGAATTGGGAGAAAAAATAACGTGAGTTTTGCGAGTCCCTGCTCGTGTCCTTTGTGTGGTTGCTGCGGGGGGTTGATGGCGAGCTTTCAGCTGGCTCAGGTCAACCTGAGCTGGACGGCCCTTTTGACGCTGGCTCACTTCACATACCTGCTGATCGGAGCCACCATCTTCCAGATGCTGGAAAGAGAAGCCGAGAGCAACAACCGAAACCACTTCCAGCTGGAGAAGCTGAATTTTTTGGCCAATTACACCTGCCTGGATGGACCTGCCCTGGAGAAATTTGTTCAGGTTTTCATTACATTTTAAGACTTATTCAAGACAGATTTAGTAGTTTTAAATTGTAATCATTTATGTTTGTAAAAATTGGTAACGTAAACTAAAGTGGGTAACTGTTAAATTAATGATCAGTAAGTCAGTAGTGCAAATTATTCAATGAATAAACATCTGGAAGAAATTCATTGTTATGTGAACATCAATTATTAAACAAAAGTTTTATAAAATGTTGGATTTGCAACCAAACCAAAGCTCCATATTTATGACACTTCTTTGTATTTTGGTTTATCAGACAAAAAATGTGATCGTTTTTTACAGAAGTGCGTGTTTTTGTGTGTGCAGGTGATTTTATACGCCTGGGAAAAGGGGGTGAATCCCTCGGGCAACTCTACAAACCCCAGTAACTGGGATTTTAGCAGCTCCTTCTTCTTTGCAGGGACAGTGGTCACAACTATTGGTGAGCAGTTTACGTCATTAACCATTTCAGCTACTGGTTTGTGTGTGCCGCTGCCATTAATACCTCTTGCCTGGTTTGCAGGTTATGGCAACCTCTCTCCGAGCACCATGTCCGGTCAGGTGTTTTGCGTGTTTTATGCACTGTGTGGCATCCCACTGAACCTGGCGTTTCTCAAACAGCTGGGCAAGTGGCTCACCATCCACCTGGGCCAACTGGAGCGAGGGATGGTGACAGTTGTTCCCCACAATGTATGGATCACCATTATATGATTTTTTTTTGTTTAAATTTGTGAGATGAATCCTGAACTGGGTGTATTTTTCTGTCCCAGAGGGCTGTTGAAGCTTTGACAGTGAGTTTCTTCTTCATCACTGGCAGCCTGCTTTTTCTGGTCATCCCTCCTCTGTTGTTCAGTTACGTGGAAGGTTGGACATTTGGCGAGGGCTTCTATTTTTCCTTCATTACCCTCAGCACCATTGGGTTCGGGGATTATGTTGTGGGTGAGTAGAGAGAGCAAACAACCACTAATGTGGCAGAAAGGCCTCAGTTGCCGCCTCAATCAAACTAAAACACTATTCTGTGCTTTACCTTAAAAGCCACGTGAATGACTCCAAGTTGAAACAAGCTTGTTCTGTTTCTTCTTAAAGGGACTGACCCGGAGAAGGAGTACATCTCTCTTTATCGCAGCCTGGCAGGTGTCTGGATCATCTTTGCCCTCGGCTGGCTTGCTCTTCTCCTTAACATGGGAGCCCGAATCATGGAAAACGTGGTTGTCCTGACTCATCCGGGCTTTAAGAGACAAGAGGAGGATGAAGTGTCGTCCAGTAAACTGGAGGTCACGTCAAAGAACTGATAATAGACTGTGGATCATTTGCAAGTAATGCCGAATTACTGCTGTAAACTGTAATTTGTGTGGTTGTTTTGTGCTATCTTACCAACGAAAAGCCTATGAAATGTAGCAGTTCTGTTTGTTAGCTAAAACTTTTTGTATGTACATGTTTATTCTGTGTTTTTGTTCTACCTCAGACAAGCCAAAGCCTCAGTGAAAAGCATAAATTGATCTGTTGTTTTTCCCCCCCACTCTTCAAACAGACGTTCTACCAAACGGCTGCTACAGATCAGCGCGTTGAGTTTACTTCTGTACGGGCTTTTTTGATTCGCACCTATACGATTAGATGTTCAAACAGGAAGCTCCGGCTCGAGCTGCTGTTTCTTCTACATCCTGCCACACTTGTGTATTTTGTGTGTTCATGTGAGTCCTGAGCATGTGTGCTGATGGGAAACTCTTGTGAATTGACCACAGAGGACTATCTTAAACAAACACATTAATCAAGATGGTGATGTGAGCTGGAAAAAGAAGGGGCTAGCCTTATGCTGTCACATGTTTTTAGTTTGTTACAATGGGTAAAAACTTAATGAAATGCAACTGAAGCTGAAATAATATCTTCTACTGCTTCTGTATATGAGGACTCATTTCCCCGCACACATATTTTGATGTTTGTTTAGGCCAGAAACACATCAATATAACCTTTATCATAGCCACTGCCGGCATTCCCATCTGTGCTGCCATGTTTCCCTCGTCTTATTTTACTCTCTTAGATTTGCATGTCAGGGCATTGAAGTGAACAGTAGCACCCAAGGACATTCATTTGCCTGTAATGCAAGAAGAGAAGCCCAGCTGGTTAAGTCTCACTCCTCTCTGCATCAAACTGCAGAGGCTGAGACTCTGGGCTGAACTGGACACCAACCTTCACACCATCAGGTCAATATGGGAGTGAAGGAAATGTTCAAATTGTCCTGGGTGCCGTCCATTCTCATGCTCAGTGTGATTTATGTGGCCTACGTGTTGATTGGTGGAGTGATTTTTTGGAAGCTGGAAGGAGAGCTTGGGCAGAAGGACCTCAGCGAGTTATGGAAACGCAAACAAACACTTCTTGCGACATACAGCTGTCTGAATCAAGAAGGTCTGGTAGCTGTGGCCCAGGTAAGACTTACAAGTGTGGCACGTACAAAGAAATGGGATGACTGAAAATGTTTCAAATTTCAGAAAAGTATTTCTCCCATGAATAAGTCTGCAGGATGATTTTGAAGCAACTGAGGTATAATTAGTCAAAAAATCTCACATCTAAGTTTCTGTCATGACTGTCAGTGCAAGAAAATTAATTTTGACTTTTGTGTCGTGATGCAGTGGAATGAACAATGTGACTAGAAAGAAAGGACAATTTTTTTTAATTACCTAAAGTGTCCATTTGTATGAAGTTAGCAAGTGTGTTTGAAATATTATTTAAAAGACAAAACAAGGACAATGGTGTTGGCGTTAGAAAATGTGTGTGAATATCTCTGTGTGTAACTGCAGAGACCATAGTAAAGAAAAAAACTGTTCTGGTCTTTGGATTAGTTATTTTTTTGTTAAATCTACTATTTTTCTTTTTTTTTTCTTTCATTCCAGACACTTTAGTACATCCAGATTTATTTGTGAATAATAATAATAATAATAATAATACATTTTATTTGTAGGCGCCTTTTTTGGCACTCAAGGTCACCTTACATCAACAATCATAAAAACAGACACAATTATATACACAGTAAAAACAAGTAAAATAAAAATAAAATAAAAATTAAGACAATGCAGTTGCAATCATAGTGCATAGGCTACTTTAAACAGGTGAGTTTTGAGCTTGATTTTGAAATGTGGCAAAGAGTTTGTGTCGCGAATATCAGGTGGGAGTGAGTTCCAGAGCTGGGGAGCAGAGCAGCTGAATGATCTGCTCCCCAATAATGTATACATATCCTGCATCGGGTCCTCTATCCTATGGCATGATCTTTTCTCTTGATCAAAAGACATGAGCTCAGGAGGGCCTCAGAAAATCATGAAACACATTCTTGGAACATGGCCGAAAACTATTGGATATTAAGAGAAGCATTGGTGAAACTATAAGTTCATCTCTGATGAACAGAAATCAAAAACACAGTGGACACGTGTTCTGTGAAAAAACAATTTCAGAATCCTACTGGTTCTACATAGACCATCCAGGCTGTTCTCAATAGAAGGTGTATGAGCATCAGTGTCTGCAGCTGCATGCCTGCAGATGTGCGAAGGTGGCATTAATGCAATGGAATACAGAAATGAACCAGGCCTTATTCTGCTCAGCTTCCAGCAGCATGGCTTGGCTGACCTGTCCAGATTCACATTTTCTAAATATATGGGCCTTGTTCAATAAAGTTTATTTTTTGACTATTGAGGGTATGTAAGGGAATGATACAGTAGGAAATCAATAGATACAAATTCAATAGTGGGGGAAATGGACCAGCTTTTAGTGGGGTCAATTGCAGAAATCAGTTAAAAATCTGTATGTATGACTGAAATGACTAATAAGCAGGGCATGTCAGTTCTCTTTGCCTAAGAAAGCTATACAACACTGATTAGCTTCACTCAATTTACATCCTAATAGAGCTTTACATCCTGACAAATGCAACCAGCATTTAAAAAGATGCAAACATGTTGTAGATAAAATGTTTACTTTGAATCTAATGAATTGTGGACAAGAACTGGATCTAGGATCGGCACACAACAACAACACCAGGAGTGCTTTAAACGGTTTATTCGAAAACAGCTGCTGGTGGAGGTCCGGGTCCAAGGTGGAGTCCGATCTGTTAAGACAGAGAGGATAGTGAACAGGTCTTGGTTGGGGAGATTTTCTGAGTCTCTGTGGCTGTCACTAACCTTCTCAGTCTTGAGTGAAACACGCTGTTGTCGAGTTGGTGAGGATGGCGTCACCCGTGGAGAGTGTGCAACAACAGTAGAGCAGACAGGTGCTGTCTATGAGGGGATGATCCGAGAGCAGGGTCCGTTAGGTGAAGCAGGGGTCATACACAGATAAACTGAGAGCAGAAACCAGAGCCAAGACGTGATCCATGAAGCGTATAGTCAGAGAGGAGAAAGACAGAGTTGGTACAGTGGTCAGAATGTAGAATCTAGATCCAAAAAGGGGCAGGCAGCACTGAACTCAACATAAAAACTAAAAAAACAAACTGTGAGGTGACAATTACATCATCTTTATTACAGTTTACATCTTTAATACAATTCATAATAACATTTCCTCATGTTTTTTCCTTAACTAGATTAGAGAGTTGAAAGAACTGAATGAAATTAATTTTGCATTTACATCTTGTGGATTTTTAGACAACTTGTGTATTTGTTTCAATAGATGACTGAAGGTACAGAAAGCCATGAAACAACAGTTCAGCAGCTTGATTCTTAAATGTCTCACAGCGTTGTACCTGATTTTAAGGCAAATCTAAGCAACAGTGCCATTTTTATATACCCTGTATATATTTGAAAACGTAAAGTATTAAATAAATAAATTCTGTTTGAAATTTGACTCATTTTTAAGTGACAAACATTTCAGCTCCTTGCATGCAAATAGCTTGTCTAAACTTTCAGCTTTGCGTGTCTGCATGTGTCAAGCCTGCAAGGGTTTGTAAAGTGGCTACTTTCTGCATTTAACCTTTGGAAGCTCGTCACATTCATTTTAAAACCCAGGAAGAACACAGTTTGTTTCTGCCCCTTGTCAGATTTTTAAATAAAAATCAGAAAAGACAATTAAAAGTTCTGTCCGGTAATCTGAGATCGATTTGCATTGTGTTAAAACAAATACAAGCAGGCAGCTTTTGTTGAAGCAGCACGAAGGTCTAAGATTTAAATTCATTCCCTGCCTTGATCTATGTAAAAAAAAAAACACCTGGGTGAGAATTACAAAGTGTTCATCACTAGAAATAAATGCTCATAAACACAATATCTTGGTTCTAATTTGTTGTATTGATGTTGAACTAAAGCAGTGAGGTTTCTCCATGGAATGCAACAGCTGTATTGACAAAAATAGCTTCAAGGTGTTCCAATAACCCTAAAGATGTGGATTACTGTGTAGAGGAGTCACATGTGAGTCACATTCTGGCATAAGTCCATGAGAAATGATGTTAAAAAAGAAGAAAAAAAATATATGAAAAACTGCATACTGTATTGTCTCTTTTTTCTTTTCTTTTTCAGGTTGTTCAAGATGCCTCAAAGGCAGGTGTAAGTCTGAAAGGCAACCAAACCACTGACGGCTTCTGGAAATTCACCAGCTCTGCTGTGTTTGCTGCGACTGTGGTCACAACTATAGGTTAGACATAATGGACTTCCTTTAAAAAACTGATATTGATCAAATGTGATGAGCTAATAATATAAAGTACCATTATTTTACTCATTTAATTGGATTATCACCCACCACCATGAAAGGCGGGGCCAAAGCATCTCGTGAACAAGTGGATAGATTTGATAGTGAGCTGAGAGTACTGTAATCTTCAACAAACAGCAGTTTATGCAAGACCTTAGTTTGAAATGTTGGTGTTCAAGGAACACAAATTTTAGTTTGAAATGATTTAATCCCCAACTTAAATATGATAAATGACATTTCCAGGAAATGATATACAATCTCTTTAATGGTTGCCAGAGTTTGATGCAATTTGATCTGTTTCTAAGTTTATACTGAACACTGGATTTATGAAGACAATGAGAAAAGGTATTACTTCAAGGTGCAAATACTAGACAAAAGTTTTTTTTTTCTTTAACAGTTTGAGATCTTTTTTTTTCTTTCCCAGTGTGTTCATTGTTTTATTACCTAGGAAGTAAAAATGTAGATATTTAATGTTTTTTTACATAACTGTCCTAGCCAAGATAGGCAGAAAAAGTTATAATAGCTAGCTTATAGGTAGCTATTAATAAAACACAAATACAGTATACTGTTTAACTGTGGCATATGAATTATAAGGTTGAATAAAATGTGTTCAGTTTTGACACTGAACTGCTGCGGCTTTCAAAAAAGAAACTACCGTATATGTGAGCATTTTATTTTCTATCTCATTGCATTAGTGATAGGATCATTTAATATTATCCCTTTTTGCTGATTAAATAATAAGCCGCACAAGAAGGAATAATCTTTCCTAACCCCAGGTTTAATCTTGCAAGAAGGAACGGAGTTGAAATACATGCAGGCAAGATGTTGCATGGTGCTTCATCTCCAAGTCTGCTCAAAGAGAGCATAAAAAGTGTATTTTTATAATATTATCAGAGGTGCTGCCTACCAGCTTAGACCTTCCATGTTTCTGCAGCACTATGTCCAGACGTAAATCACACACATGGTTCATATACATTTGACATTAATAAGTGAAAAACATCTGTGACCTTTCACATCTCCATCAATTAGTTTGACCAAACCAGCCACTGGGCAGCACAAGCCAGTGTACTGTAACTCTTGTGCTGGTCCCAAGCTGGGTAAATGGTGAGGGTTGTGTCAGGAAGTACATCCAACGTAAAACTCTTTTGACAAAACTATAATGTGTTTTCATCAAAGCGACACCATACCAGATCGGTCAAGGCCCGGGTTAACAACAACTGCCACCGGTGCTGTTGACCAACAGGGCGCCGGCAAAAATTGTGCTACTGTTAGTTGAAGACCACGAGGAGGGAAACATGTCAGGAGACAGAGGGAGAAGACAGAGAGGACATTGAGGTAGTTGGAGTGAGGACAGAGTGAGATGGAGGAGGATGACTCGCAGTGTCAACCCCTGAATAGGGAAAAGCCAAAATAAGAAGAAGATTGCTTTCGTTTTAGCCAACAGCAGCTAATGAAACAGACCAAATTTACAATAGAATGATTTAAAAAAAATTAAATCAATGTTTGCAATGGCCCATAAAGTCAAGACCTCAGGTTTATTGAAATGTTGAAGCTATGAAAACTGAAAGTTATGCACTATAACTCATGTTCCCTGAAGGAAGGGAACGAGGTGCAACATATGACTATGGGAATTGCGCCGCCGCGCAGTTCACCTGAAGTAATACATTCACACCTTTTAAGGCAGGTGGGCGTCAGCAATGAGGCCCCGCCCTCTTTGCATAAAAGGGACTGACGCCCAGCCTTCATCCTCCAAGTGCACTTCACCGAGCTTAGGCATTTGAAAGGGCAAACATATGTTGCACCTCGTTCCCTTCCTTCAGGGAACATGAGTTATGGTGCATAACTTTCAGTTCCCTTATCAGTCAGGTTCACTCAGTGCAACACATGACTATGGGAAGTATTCCATTCACGCCCTGAAAATGCTCTGGAAATGCATGCTTGTGAGAACTTATGCCTTTATACTGCAGGCGTTTTGGCTGTGCTCTACTCTGTGGTAGAGAGAACAGCCTGAGTGACATCACATGCTGTGACATCCAAACTGTAGTGTTTTGCAAACGTGTTTGTAGATGCCCAGTTTGCAGCAGCACATATGTCTGTCACTGGCACTCCCTTGAAAAGGGTCCATGAGGCTGCCAGGCCTCGCGTGGAATGAGCATGTAGCCCAGAGGGCACCTGCTGACCTTTGCTGCTGTACGCCCTTTTTATGGCCTCAGTCACCCAGTGTGAGAGGCGTTGTTTTGACAGGGCTTTGCCAGCAGCTGGATTAGCAAAACACACAAACAGCTGGTTTGTTTTTCTCCAACTGACAGTTTTTTCAATGTAAGCACTCGGGGCCCTAACAGGGCAGAGTGCATTCAGCCTCCGCTGTTCCTCAGTGAGGACAGGGTGGGGAGGGAACGTTGACAGTTCAAAGTCCAGACTTCTTGGATTTAGAGTTGGAACCTTTGGAACATATGCAGGGTTTGGACGCAGGGTGACCTTTGACCCGTCAGGGGCAAACCTAGTACACATTGGATGCACAGATAAAGCGTGGAGGTCACCCACACGTTTAGCTGAGCAAAGATCTAAGAGCAAAGCAGTTTTATAGATAACAAATCTATCTTAATGCTGCTAATAGGCTCAAATGGAGGCTCACACAGAGCGTCCAGGACTAACTGGAGGTCCCAATCTGGGGCCAGAGTTCTGTTGGGGGGCCTTTTTTTCAGTGCGCCCCTCATGAAACGTACAGTGATGGGCACCAGACCGCTGGGGAACGCTAATCCGCTGATAGCGGACCTAAACAATTTGTTAGCGCTATAGCGGATTGACTAACTTTTATAATTCATAAGCGGATTTGCGCTATTTTTATTTAAAATGCAGTACCGCTAATAACTAATTATCTATCAGTAAAAACGAAAAAACTTATTTACGGGCTCTTAAATCAACCGGACGACTGCTCACGGACCACATCCGGTCAGCGCCGGATGTGGTCCGTGAAAAAAAGCGGTCCCCGCTAGAGAGAGCGTGTATAGCAGTTAGCAGCCAGTGTGTTACTCTGCAGCCTTATTGCTTGTTTTCGAAGAGTCAGACGAAGAGTTTTTAACATGGAGGGTGAACTTATGGATGTTTCTCAGCGGCCTACGCGACGCGTCAGCGCCTCATTTGCCCTGCTCAAAATGGCGGCTGGCCACAGAAGCGAGCCCACACGGACTTTACAAGAAAACACGGTAAAAACAATTATTTCTTTGCTGAGAAAAAATATATTTCTTAGCTGACTTTATAGCACAAGGGTTCGTGAGCTTAACCGTTTCACGAAATGGTCAAATCTGCTGGATTAAAAAGTAGTTCGCCATCAAATCTGCTGGCTACCAAGTGTTGAATTGAACTAGCGGTTTAGAATTAGCTTCCGCTAGCTTTTCTAAGACATAAGCGCTTTTGAAATTGCGGACCTAAATAAATTAATAAGCGCTTTAGAAATAGCAGATTTTTTTTTGGGATTAACGGTGTCCACGACTGGAAACGTATCATGAGAGGGTGGGCACCGGGTGTTTTACCTCCCCAGCCTTCATGGCACGCTGAGATGGCTGACAGGAAGACCTTAATGGTGGAGAAGGAGCAACCCTTCTCCAGCAGGTCTTGTAGAAAAGTGAGTAGCTGGACCAGGTCACAGGAATATGAGATAATATTCCTCTCTAGACAGCAGGCCTCAAAAACATGCCATTTACGAGCATAGAGAGTCTGAGTTGACTGGGCTCTCGCTCCCTGTATTGTGTTTATGACATTACCGGGGATGCCGGAGGCCATCAGCCAGTTCCTCTCAGCGGCCAGCCCCAGAGAAGCCATAATTCTGGGCATGGGTGAAGGAGCTGCCCGTGGACCTGAGTCAGCAGGTCCCTGTGGGGGGGCAGCTGCCATGGTGTCCCTGATAACAGTGAGATCACTTCTGGGAACCATAGTTTGTGTGGCCACCTGGGAGCTATGAGTATCAGGGAGAGAGCTCCCCTGCATACCCGTTCCAGCGTCGCCTGAATCAGGGGGACGGGGGAAACGCATAATATAGCAACCCTGCTGGCCAGTTGTGTGACAGAGCGTCTGTTTCCAGCGGTGAGTTTGTTTCCCTTATCGAATGATACAGGGTGAGTACACGTGAGTACTACTGCTGCAGGCGAACAGATCTACGGATGCCCACCCGTATCGTGCCCAGTTCTGGTCCACGATACGCGGGTTCAATCTCCACTCTGAGGAGAGCAGGGACCCTCTGGAGAGGGTGTCTGCCCCGTGGTTTAGCTCGACCGGGATGTGTGTCGCTCTCAGCGACAATATTCAGGAGCTGCACCACATGAGCAGTTTGTGTGTCAAGCTGAGGAGGGGTCGGGACCTTGTCCCCCCTTCTCTGTTGATGAAAGACACTGTTGTCCGATTTTATCAGGACATGTTGTTTTGTAATCAGTCCCTTCTTGTAAAAGTGCTTCATGGACAAAAACACAGCTTTCAGTTCCAGGAAGTTGATGTGGAGCTTTGCCTCCTGCTGTTTCCAGAGCCCTTGGGCATTCTGGTTTCTGCAAAAAGCCCCCCAACCTGTCATCAAAGCATCTGTGGTGATCATTACTCAAGACAGTACTCGTCCCAGTGGGACGCCTGTTTTGAACACTGAAGGGGCCCTCCAGGGTTCCAGAGCCTTCATGCACTCTGGGCTGATCCGTATCCCCCTACCCTCCTGATGGAGATAGGATACATTTATTTGTTTAGCCATATCTGCATGGGGCACATTTTTAATAAGGCCTGAGGCACGCAGACAATAGCTGCTGCCAGGAGGCCCAGGAGACGCTGGCGCAGTTTGAGGGACACTCTCTGGCCCAGCTGAAAACGTGCCAGGCAAAGGTGGATGGATGAAATACGGGCCTCTTGAGAGCCATGCTGTGTACAGAATGGAGTTGACCTGTACACCCAGAAATACGGTAATCTGGGACGGAGTCAGATTGCTCTTCTGCAGGTTTATTACAAAACCGAGAGCCTCCAGGTAAGTCATCACCATCTGTGAGTGCTTCTGCGCCTGGTCTTTGTCGCTCCCGAGGATCAAAAGATCGTCCAGATAATTCAGAACTCTGACCCCTTGACCCCTCAGTGGGGTTAAGGTTGCATCCAGACAATTTGTTCGTGGTACAGTTTTTAATCCGAAAGGCATGGCCAGAAATTTGAATGCTTTTCCTTCTAAGGCAAAACGGAGATATTTTCTGTGTCGTGCTAGGATGCTCACGTGGAAAAATGCGTCTTTCAAATCGACGCTGCAGGAGTAATCTCCCGGTCTCACCGACTGGATTACCTGCCTCAGAGTGAGCATTTTGAATTTGTACGTTTTTATCCTTCTGTTCAGGCTCCTGAGATCCAGTTTTGGCCTCAAGCCCTGGTCTCGTTTTGGCACGAGGAAGTACTTGCTGTAGTGACCTTTGTGTACACTGTGTTTTGGAACAACATTTATTACTCCTTTCTGAAGCATTGTAGTGATTTCTTCCCGTAGGACGTGTGCACGGTCTGGGTTTATGTTTGACAGCAGCACCCCCGTGAAAGGGGGTGGTCGCTTGTGGAACTGCAGCCGGAGGCCCTGACTGACAGTTGACATGACCCACGTGTTTGGATGACACGCCCTCCAGGCCTGAGTGTGTGCTCTGAGCCTGTGGTGCATGTGTATTCTGGTTTGTTTTTGTGTCGAGGATGCGGGGGGGAGCAGTGACCCCCACCCGAACACCCTTCGACGAGCTGACCTGTCCGCCAGCGGACGTCGGGAAGTCTGCGTGTGGTAGACAGTCCCCTGACGTCCCGTAGAGGCTCATTGTCTTGCCTGACACTTTGTGTTTCACAAGGGAGGAGGGGAAATTCCCTTTTCCCTTTATCGAGACTGTTTTCATAAAAATGGTGCTATGTTTTTTGTTTGTTTTTTAGTCAAGACACAGGGCAAGGTGTGCTTTTGGAACTTTATTTTCGTGTTTCAAAGAACAAATTGTCTTTTTTACACTCACAACAGAAACATGTCTTTGTACACACAAATGTCACCAGCTTTATACCGTGTTTCACACGTAAAGTCTGAGTCAAAGAGTCTGGGTTCCCGTACCTCATGGGCGGGCGAACCTGTACAATTGCGAAGTGGTCCCGTTTTGTCAGGCCAACTTCTGCCTTCGGTCCCGATTCGTCAAGGAAGATCTCGACAGGACCGCCTGGCAAGGAACGAACCTGTTCCTGGACCAATCCTGGCCAGCCTGAGGTAGTCCTGCTGCGGGTCTCGGCCATTGCTCTCCGTCGAACGCTGGCCTTTTTTGTGGAGGGCGGCATGTGGCTGAGCGGTGTCGATGCTGCATGGCTCTGTTCCCACTGGCCTCTCTGGTGGAGGTGAAAGCTTTTCTCAGCATCCCCTCGCATAGCGCCTCTGCCTGTTTTCGTCTTTGCTCCAGCCTGCTCTGGATGCGTTCCAGAGCCCCTCCGAAGAGCCCCGCCGGCTCAAACCGGTGGTGTAGAAACGGGTACCGCTGGCCCTCTGGTAGGTCAGTCAAGGTCAGCCACAAATGGCGCTGGGCGATGACCACTTCAGCCATGCATTTCCCCTGAGCGATGGCCGCGGTCCCCATCATCCTAAGGACAAAGTCTATGGCCCTGCGAGCTTCCTCCAGGATTTCTGCCACGTTCTTTTTGTTCGTCGTTACCTGAAGCTCCTGCAGCTTCTCTGCCAAGTAGGCTTGCATCATGGCCGAGGCATTCATGGCGCGGACAGAGAGGCCCTGAGCTCGGTATCAGTTTTGGAGCTGGGAGGCCGAGGCAAGCCTTGCTGGGTAGAGTTGGCTTGTAGCCCGATGTTCTGGGAGCTAAATGGGCCGCCAGCGTGTCCTCCATCTGCGGGATGGTGGCTATGCCTGCTGCCTCCATGCCGGCGACATCGAGAAACTGGGAGAGAAGCAGAAGCATGGGAGCTATGTGCAAGTCAGCTCTGTCAGGAAATCTGGAAAAATCAGCATCCTGTGCCTCGTGGCCGACTGTTGCTTCGCAGAAAAGTAGTTCCCCGCCAACCTCATAACCTGTTGGCGAGGTGGGGGTTCTGGCCAGCGTGTCCGCCGCTCTGCGACACAGAATCAGAGTCAGAGTACTTTTATTAACATTGCACAAGTTTGCACCAGTACAGCGTGAATATGTACGTACAGTCATCCTGAAGGGGACTACTTGTGTGAAGCTGCTGCTATCAGGATACCATATGAGACATCAAAAGATATATCACATTTTGTCTTTCATCGCGGTCTCTCCCATCCATATCGGGATGAAGGTTACAGGTGCGAAAAACAAGGAAAGAACCATGAGGGTAGTAGCGTTAGTATTACAAAAAAGATATATCACATTTTGTCTTTCAGGACACCATATGAGACATCAAAAAAATCTACCAGCAAGCACACATTTAAGACAAATCACATTTGCATTTGAGGGCGAAGCAGTGAGACAAGTCCATGAGCTCCATTCAGATTAGCCAGAGTTCTGATGATGACGTGATCAGCCAGCCTTATCTGACTCAGAGGACACAGAATAGTTCTCCGGGGAGGGAGGGGGGGTTGCGACAGAAGCTTCATTTCTTCAGTTGCTTCACTCCGGAGATTTTGTAGTAGATTAGCATGATTTATCTTTAGGGCAGGCTCACAGTGTTCTTTCTGTGGCCTTGAGTCCAGGTGGCTGTCTGGAATCCAATACACTCCAAATTATGGGAAACTTTTCACCGACCCGAACTATGAATCAACCTCCAGATGTGACCCTCCTGGGTGCTGCACACGAGTCCCGAACCTTACCGGTGGTCTGCGGTCCTCTGCCGCCTCCACTTTGCGGTTCAGCTCATAAAGCAGCTGGTTCATCGATGTCACAGCTCGGATCACACTCTCGGTTTGAGAAGGGAGCTTCGACAGCGCGTTGATCGCCTCAGAAGTCTTCCTGATTTTCCGATAGAAGAGAACTCCACACAAGCCAAAAAGCAGAGCACCTGCTATCATAATTCCAATTATGAATATATCCTCCACATCCTCGACAGAAAGCACGTCCAGGCATAACATCTTCCATTCGCCCCAGGAATCCATGATATACCCGGCAGGATGCGACTGCAAAGGGCAAGCCGGTTCCCCAGGACCGGAACGCTTTGTAGAAAAAAATTGTATCAATAGAGTTAACAACCCACGAAACCAGATCCATCGAGAATTTACGTTCGAGCGAGCACTGAAAAAATAAAAACTGCAGACAAGACAAAGTGGCAAAGCAGGGAGAGGAAAACTTAGGAGGGAAGGAGGGAAGCTATTGCTCCGTCCAGAGCTGGAAGTGAAATAGGTCGAATAGAGCGGGGATAGAGACGTCTGTCTCTGGTTGAGCTGTCGTGGGACTCTGGGAGAAGTCCTCTTCTTCTCCCTCGTATTCGTTTTCAGCCTCATCGTCTGATGTTTCACCCGAAGCTGTTAGCGAGAGCTCATCTGCGCGTAACAGGCTTCTGGTATCAAACTCGCCGGTGGAGTCCCCGACGGGGGCCGCCATGTCCATACTGTCACCCCAGTCAGCGTTGCCGTTGTCCTCCAGGTCCACTGCCTCAAGCTCCGGTGTGGGAGTGAGTGACTGTGAGGTCTGGGTCCCGCGCCGCCGCGGAGCCACCCGTGGCCTTGACCACGATGTCCACTCAACGCTTCCTCACAGCCTCAAGCATCTGGCTACAATGAGGGCAGGTCTCGAGGGATTCCAGCGCTGTCTTAGCATGCAACATCCCCAGGCAGACGGGACAGGCCTCGTGGGTGTCCGTCGCCGAAAGGGTGTAGCCGCAGCCGCTGGGGCAGGCTCGGGAGCTGGGGCTCACTGGCCTGCTGGTCTTCTTAGAATTTTTGGATTTTCGCTTTCTCTTCTCTGGAGCCATGGCTGAGAAGAGTCAAGCTCGTTAGCTGCAGCTAACGTGGTCCAAAGACGTCCTCTCGTTGAGTCGCTCTTGTTGGCTAGCCTGCTAATCTCCGTTAGCCAGGTAGCTAGTGACGCAGTTAGCACCGTCGAGCAAAGCTGCGAAGAGAGAAGAAAAAACCTAGAGGTTAAATAAAAGGGACTGTGCTAGCTTTCGCTAACCCAGCAGGACGAAGGAAATTTATCTGTACGCTCAGGGTAGGGAGCGAGCTCACCTCCAGTCGAGCAATGCAGTCACAGAGAGAGTCCAACGAAGTTCAGGTGTAAGCTAGGTGAAGGGCATAAAGAGGATGAAGGCTGGGCATCAGTCCCTTTTATGCAAAGAGGGTGGGGCCTCATTGCTGACGTCCACCTGCCTTAAAAGGCGTGAATGTATTACTTCAGGTGAACCGCGCGGTGGCGCAATTCCCATAGTCATATGTTGCACTGAGTTAACCTGACTGATAAGGGAAGTGAGCTGAGTTCATCTGCTGTTTTTAAAAACCTGTGACTTTTTACACAAAGCCCTGGCAGGTGATGGAACAATGTGAAAACTACTTAGTTCTCCTTCCAGCACGCTATGAGGTACTAACAGTTCATAGTTTTGCAGGTTACGGAAACATGAGCCCCTCTACTACAGTTGGTCAGATCTTCTGTGTGTTCTTCGCTCTCATTGGTATACCTCTCAATGTGGTGGTGCTCAACAGAGTGGGGAAGTACATGCTCGCACTGGGGAGGAACCTCGCAGAATTCATTGAAATGAAAACTAAACGAAAGGTAAGCAGATTCTCCAGAGTAAGAGATCATTTTTGGGGGGGAGGTGTGACTAACATTAGTTTCTTTCCTGTGTCTAATTGCAGACGTGCACACGTTTTTTTGTCCACTTCATTAGCTACATTTGTGGCGCAGTCCTTTTCTTTATCGTGCCCATGATTGTGTTCCAGCAGCAGGAAGGCTGGACTTACTCACAGGCCATCTACTACTGCTTCATCACCCTCAGCACCATCGGTTTTGGAGATTTTGTAGCCGGTATAGCACCTCCCTAATCACCTATTTTCTTTTAATTATTTTATTTTTTCATGCATTTTATTAATTTTCCGAAACATTCTGTGTCTCAGACAACAATCCAGATTATCATTACCCAGAATGGTACAGTTTCATTATGGCAGCCTGGATCTTCTTTGGCCTGGCTTGGCTCGCGCTGGTCATCAACCACTCCATCGACATCCTGGAACAGCTCAACGGCTACTTCAAACAGCTGTGCTGTGGCCATAAGGCCAAAGAACAGTCAGCCAGTGGAGAAGACGACAGCACACAAACAACACTAGAGGAGAGCAAAGACACCAAGGACCAACCAAAACCTGAGTAATATCCAAAACAAGTCGAAGTGAGTCATAAAGTAGCTGCGAGATAAGAATTAAAATAATAAACGAGTCAACGCGTGCAGGCTGTAAGTAGGTTTGTGTTATCAAGCTGTGAATGTCTGAATCATGATATGTTTATTATGTGACTGAGCAAAGGTTTGATGCATTTTCTCCAGAGTAAGGAAGTGGCTTTTCAGAGGAATTCATAAACCAAAACGCCATGGACACGTTTTATTACATTCAGCTCAGGTTTTAGTTCCTTTGTGCACACAAGACAAAGCTGCTACAAATAACACGTGCAAATCAGAGGAACATATGAGTAAAACTGTGGTGATTTAGCTTACAGTAGTTTTTATGTGTTGTTGTTGTTTTTCAAGCAGACTTATTTATTTTATTTTATTTATGACTTGTAAGGATTTAGTAATACTGAACACAAGTTACAGTTTAAAAGACTAACGAGGAGAAAAAATTTGTATTTTTTTAAACTTGTGTTTTGTTTAGCATCTTGTGAAATTGCAATTTGAATAAAATGTTTTACTTTCTTTAGACTGAATCCTTTATATCCATTTGTGCAAAATGTCACCAGATTATTATGCTAACAAGCACATAGAAGAACACATTTCACAAGATGGAGAGGAAAGACAAAACGGTGCTTCGTAAAATAAAATAATAAATGAGGGTAAAAATGAGAGAAATGGATGGTTGTACTTTTTACACAGTGGATAAATAATGAAAATTCAGAATGTGCAACAGCAGAAAACTTAAACTGATCTGGCTTTTCCCAAACAGTAAACAAAAAAATGTTGCTTACTTTCACAGGTAAATTAGCTCACAGGTGTCTTTATATAGTGTTCAGGCAATAATTTAGATTAGGATTTGGGATTAACTACTATATGGCAATATGTCAGTAATTACAACTGTGGAAAGTCAGATTTAGTCTTTTTGTGAGAGGGGGTGCATTCACTAGAACTTTTTTTTTTCTTTTATACATCTTCTTATTTCTAAATCGAGCTCTGAGTTAGAACTTGCAGAACAAGTAAAGTTGCTGAGCATCAAAAGCCATAAAGAGAAGCAGGAAGAAAGGTGACTAGTCATTTAGCTACAAGTTGTAATTCATAATTTTGTCCATCTTGTGACATAAAATGTGGATTTGAAACATTTTGCAGGGGTTTATGCCCACTCTCAGGCTCCATAGCTAATATTTATTTATTGTTAGCCTAAGTGACAGCCTGAAACATCCAAATGTCCAGGTGTAAAGACACAGTGGTTAAAGCACCAAGAAACCTCCACCAAGGTTTTCTGCTGCATTAAACATTTACTGCTAGCTCAGAGACATTTGGCACTTGCCTGTCTTTACCACAGCAGACAGTCTGTTCCAAGTATGTGATGAATGATTTGTATTACACAATAATAATGCAACTAGGACTTCCATATAAAAGATAAAGCATCAAGTTTATAGTTGCTCTATCAAATGCACAGGGGAATAACATGTTTGTGTTAGAATGGTGGTGGAATTGACAGTGAATGAAGCATGTTTAATCAATTGAAAGAAAGAAAACACTTTTTTATTATTGTTGCATAATGAATTAACTCAAAATACCAATAACTGACTAACGGGGATATTTAGAGTGTAAAACAATGTTTAACAAAAATGTAAAATATCAGCTACAAAACAAAATGTTCTGATAGTAAACAAAACATACCAAAAAACAAGTACATTTTCTGAAATGAAGTGTTTTCTATAGTTTTGGTTTAATTTAATTGGTTTTGGAATAATCTTTTATTTTATTTCATGCTTTAATTTGATTTCTATAACATGTTTTCTGTTTTGTTGTATTTCTTGGAAAAGTTTTGTGGTATTGTTTTGACTTTATGAAATCTGTTGTTGTTGTTGTTGTTGTTTTTTTCACTTCAGAGAAAACTATAGCATTTCCATCACAACTGTGATGATTTAAGCATGTAACTAAACCACTAAACACTAAAGGTAAAATGCATGTACTGTAATTAGAAAGGATTAAATGACTTTGAATACATTGTTACTGTCTTGAATGTTTATTATATTTATTCTTAACAATATGGATCGTGTTTGCATGTTCTCTCTGTGCATGCATGGGTTTTCTCAGGGGACTCCGATTCCCTCCCACAGACCAAAAACATGCATGTTAGACTGATTGGTAACTCTAAATTATCCATAGGTGAGTGAGAGTGAATGGTTGTTTGTCTCGTTTGTCTCTGTGTCTGCGATGGGCTGGAGACATGTCCAGGGTGTCCTCCGTCTCTCTCCCACAGTGATGGATATGGGCGCCAGTGACCCCCACTACCCAAAAAGGAAGGAGCAGGTAAGGATGGATGGATGGATGGATGGATGGATGGATGGATGGATGGATGGAATGTGTATCATTTATTATAGTTTATACCAGGAATGCTAAAACTTTTTCCGCAAAATGATCAAGTTAAAGTGAGGCCCTGTTTACATGAGAACAACCTCTGGAAACGTTAGTGGTTTTTCTATTTTTATTTAAAACGCTGTGATGTCCATGTCAGTCGGGTTGCCGGATAAGAAATTATGAGCTATATGTCACTTTGAAATTATAGTATTCTGACCTTAACTGTCATATGTGCTGAGTAAAGATATTCTAAGAAGGGTTGTGTGTTGTATTTGCTGAGCATGTGCACAGAAAATGTGGGGGTAAATAAGATATTTTAAAATTATCTGGCAACCCAGACGATGCCATCTCCTCTGCCCTCCACACAGCTCTCACACATCTGGACACGAAGGACTCTTATGTTAGAATGCTGTTCATCGACTTCAGCTCGGCATTCAACACCATCATCCCCCAACAGCTCATCCATAAACTGGACAGTCTGGGGCTGAACACCTCAATGTGTAACTGGCTGCTAGACTTCCTGACCGGGAGACCACAGACAGTACGGATCGGGAGTAACACATCTAGCACCATCACATTGAACACAGGGGCCCCACAAGGATGTGTGCTGAGCCCCCTTCTATTCACCCTGCTAACACACGACTGCACACCATCGTACAGCTCCAACCACTTCATCAAGTTTGCGGACGACACAACAGTGGTAGGTCTCATCAGCAACAACGATGAGACGGACTACAGGAACGAGGTGAGCCGCTTGGCCTTGTGGTGCGGACACAACAATCTCACTCTCAACGTGGAGAAGACAAAGGAGATTGTCGTGGACTTCAGGAAGAGGGATGCACAACATGCCCCTCTGACCATCAACAGCACCGCAGTGGAGAGAGTGGACAGCACCAAGTTCCTGGGAGTGCACGTCTCAAAGGACCTGTCCTGGAGCAGGAACACTGCAGCACTGGCCAAGAAGGCTCACCAGCGCCTCTACTTTCTCCGCAAGCTGAAAAGGGCTGGAGCTTCAACCTCCATCATGTGCACCTTCTACAGGGGAGCCATAGAAAGTGTCCTGACCAGCTGCATCACGGTGTGGTTTGGTGCATGCACTGCATCCTGCCGCAAGAGCCTCCAGCGCATCGTGAAAGCAGCTGAGAAGATCGTCGGCACCTCCTTGCCCTCACTGCAGGACTTACACAGCAAACGCCTCACTCGGAAAGCCCACTGCATGGCAGGTGATCCCACACACCCACTACACAGCCGCTTTAGACTGCTGCCATCAGGGAGGAGACTGAGGAGTCTCCAGGCTCGTACCAGTAGACTGAGAGACAGCTCTGTTCATCAGGCAGTCAGAATGCTAAACACTCTGCCTGCTCTGCCTCCCCTCCCATTTGAACTGCCTTAACACAAAAAACTTTCTCACACATTATCACTCAACACAAAGATTTTAACACTGGACTCTGTGTCATCAAACGGGTTATTCACTAAACTCTCGGTCATGTGCTCATTCAGTTTGCACTACTTCTTATATTTGCACTAATGTTTGTATTACATTACTGCCTATAGTCATACTACTGTTTACATTCACTGTTTACATTTATTAATACTGTTTACATTTATTACTACTGCTTTACATTTATTATTACTGTTTACATTTACACTACTTTTATCTACACTACTGCAGATACATATACAGCATTCTCTGACTAGCCTTATCTAAGGATGCCAAATGTGCCTTATGTGCCTTACTTCATATGCCACTTTGCCTATATACCAACATCAACTACCTCATACATATACATGTACTGTGTACATTAACTCATATGCTGCTGTGCCACTCTTTGCAAATGTCAACGCTAGAAACTTCAGTTTATTTTATAGATATACGTTTTATACTTTTTATACTACTATGCAAAAACTCAGGACAGTATTACACTTTTATTATTTCATTTTATGCTTATGTTCATTGGGTGTTTGGTGTTTTAGGGGTGTTTGGTGTTTCAGTGTTGGTGTAAATTTTCATACTTTTATACTATTATGAAAAAACTCAGGACAGTGTTACACTTTTTTTACTATTTTATGCTTATGTTTATTAAATGTTTTAGTGTTTAGTGTTTAGATGGTTACTGTTGCACCGAGGGACTGAGAGAAACGCAATTTCGGCCCTGTGTATGTCCTGTACATATTGCAGTTCTGACAATAAAGTTGACTTTGACTTTTGACTTTGAGATACAAGGCTCATCTGCATTCACTGCACATGCAACCTCTGCATGATTACCATGATGTATATAATAGAATGGAAGGTAGGTGGCAGCATTGCACCAAGTGAGAATAAATACAAACTCAAATTGGAGGTAAAACATCAAATACAAAAGTTAAAACATACAACCTCATTATATTTGTCACATTTCCACAGTAAATGTATCACCACACACAAAATAAATAAAAAAAAAGGTTTGTTTTATCTGTAAGAAATCATTAAGTGTAGAGAAGTGAGATGCAACTTCTCTGTGCACTATACAGTAATTGGTTGAAAGTGTACATTGGCAGAGTCAGAGTGTGGCCTTTGGTGCTCGCAGAAAAAGTCAAAGGTGCAAAGCGTCTTGAGGCTCATATATCCCAGAGTCAGGCAGCTCTGTGGAGGAGTAAATGACAAAGACAGACGGCCCCAGCAGGAATGGAAAATAAGAATGTGTTAGACAGATGGACAGAAAAAAAAGGACAAATGAAACTGGTGGAAAATAAAGAAGAGAAATGTCCAGAGTTCCATGCAGTTGAAAGCAATTAAGATTTTTTATATTGTTGGTTTTTTTTTTTCTCTGTGGGGGAGATGGAAATATTGGAAGAGGAATTGAGTGACTGTGTCCAGAAAAATGTCACATACCCATTTTGCAATGGTTAAATAAGGACTGTGCATTAATGCATGTCCACAGAGGGACAATAGACTGAAGTTAAGTTAAAAATCTGCCTTTGACTTGAGATTATTTTTGTTCAGATGATTTAAGCAGCTGTTTGCGCCTTGCCTTTATTTGACATCACTTAAAAATCCATTATAAGCTCTGGGTTAGGGTTAGTGAGATGACAGTCATTAATTATGATGATTTTCTGGGTGTCCTTCTTAGAAGCAGTAGGTAGTACCGGTAATGTGGTTGGGTTCTGCAGGTTCTGTCAGCAACAAGGTGTGTGTCTTGGCAAGCCGCTTTTCTCAAAGCACAACATGTCCCACGAACGTTACCTGAACTGACTGGGAAGGCAAGTGGCAACAACATTCAATATTGTTTTTGAGTATACAGATGGCATGATGCAACTCCCACACCCTTCCACAGTAGGCATTACTTTTGTAAATACAGTAGAGACATTATCCACTAACATGACACTACCCTCCCATATTGGCACACCCATGAAGGACAACAAGAATTGGTTAGCGGATAAATGTCTGATATCGTTGCACATACTCCTCCCAGTCCATAAGTATTGGACAACAGACGTACAAAAATGGCAGACAGTGGGTGAGTTCATCACCTTCAGAGAAAAAGTATGAGAACGTAATTGAATGGATCAGCCTGTTTTCAGAAATTACATGCATCCATCCATTATCTTTTGAGAATAATTCCTCCTGAAAAGTTGATATAACAGGTATTCACCGGTTGATTCTACTTTTATGAGAATGTTTTATTGAGTCTCTTTTAACTTTTACCGTCATCTGTTGGTTTGGACTTTCAACGTGCAAAATCAGGAACAAACTCTCGGGGATTGTCAGGATGTTTGAAAAAGTCTAACTCTACAGGACCTCACTGAACTACACAAGGCGAGGTCAGTGAACAAGGCCAGGCTGATTCTGGCAGATCCTGATCATCTCTTCCATGGTGAGTTCAGGTTGCTTCCATCAGGATGCAGGTATCTGCAGCCCAGATGTGGAATGAACAAACTGAACAACTCATCCATCCCTGTTGCAATCAGGCTTCTCAATGATCAGTGATGATTTAATGTCTTGTCTAGTGTGGATGTTTTGTGTAACTATAGACTGTGGAACAAATTGCCCCTTGGGGATAATAAAAATTCTTGAACTTGAACTTGGTTGCTACACCTAAGAGTTGCCGAGCTTATTATGCATGTATTTATTATGTAAGAAATAAAGCTCAGGAAGACAAGAGATTTAAGAAAGCGATGAACTTGAGAATTGTTTGCTTAGTATGCTCAATAAAAGTCATTCTAGCTGACTCAGCACTGTTTTGAATGAGAAACAAAAATACAGCAGTTAAAATTCAAACAAGAACAATACAATATTTCAGAATGTCCTCATTTAATATTCAACCTCAAACCACTGAGCATGAGAGCAGAATGAAGGAAATGGGGCTCTGTGGTTTTTATTGTATTTATTTATTTATTTTTTCAAACATTTTGTCTATTGATGAGCAGAATACACTTTTGCTCAGGGCGGCCCAAGGCATAAGCAAACTAAGCAGCTGCTTAGGGCCCTGGGGCCACTAGAGGGGGCCCTAAGTGGAATAGATTTTTATTTTATTTAAAAAAAATAAAAAATAAAAAATGTCACATTTTTGTCATCTGTGTATGTTCCCATACTTGACAGACGAAATTGGTCTCTGCATTTAACCCAACCACCACCAGGTGGTGCAGTGAGCAGCCGTAGTCAGCGCCGGGGAGCTGGGGAAAATAGATGTGCACTCATAGACACCCCAAGGTGTGCCGTGGCCGGGGTTCGAACCTGGGTCCTTCGGATCCCAAGTCCGATTCCCCTGCCACTACACCATATTTGTTTAAGTAATGATTTCTATATGATTCTATATAATATTTAAGTTCAGCTTTAGCAAATTTGTTGCATAAGTTTACATAGTTTTGATAAGCATTATTTCAACTTTAAGTTTATTTTTAAACCATTTTAAGTGGTTTCAAATAAATGTTCATTTACATTATTTAAATATTTCCTTGATATTTAATTTTTTATTTAATTTAGTTTTGGCACAGTTTTATTTATTTTTATGCATCTAAGTTATTTTATCTGTTTGTTGTTGATCTTGCATTACAGATTATTTTGAACATTACTGTTGCAGTTCTTTGGAATCAAAGCTAATAAGCCAGGTGACACTTTTGCTGTAAAATACATTGCTGGTGTTTTTATTTATTTATTTATTTTGGTAGAGTTGCAATGCGTTTGTTAGGTGAGCGAATGATCTGATCATCTGACACATTATTAGCAGAAATTGAGGGCCCCAAACCAAATTTAGCTTAGGGCCCCATGGAGGCTCTGCTGATCATACACAAAAACTCTGGTAACTGGGAACAACAAAGTTAATCTGGGACCAGTATTATTATATTCTAACTGAAAGGGGTCAGTTTTGTTTAGATAAGGGTTGAGTTGTAGGTGGTAATGCTACTTGAGTAATTACTGATATGATAAATGCTCATAGAAGAAAACATTTATTTACTCTTTGTCAAGTCATATGCTGTGTTTTTATTGACCGTGTTAATTTTTTATCTCACTTATTGGACCTTCACCCCATGGCCTGAGCCAACAGGACGACAACAAACCCATTCTGCGTCTAAAGTTTTGCATGGTTCCTCTTCATTCCTCCTCTTTACCCTTTGTGACACAAATGTGTGTGAATCCCCATCCTCCACCGTCTCTCAAGCTCTTCAAGCTTAATCTCTGTTTGTGTGCAATTTCCAACCTGACTGATCGACCGGACTTCTTGTTTACTTTCCCCGCAGAGGCATCAGCTGCACCTGACGCAAATCCCAACAATTACTGTAATCAGCTGAGTGACACGCTTGTGCTGAGTTAACAACTTGCAAGTGGTGCAAAACATATATAAGTAGGAAAATGCTTCTCATGAGCTACACTACCCCTCTGTTCAGTCTTGTATGTTTAATGCTGCTGCGTCACTTACTATACAGAGATGTGTTTATCTGCTGGAGGGGTCACCTCCTCTTAACTCTTGTGTTTTTGTCTCTACCCCTTGTGTCAGTTCGGCCATGTGAGAACAGGATGTTTGGCGGCAGGAAAAAAGGGATCAAAAAAAGGCAACATTTGCCCTGCCTAACAAACAGCGTCAGCGAGGTCACACAAACTTTTATAAAGTAAACAGAGCAGACAAATAATTCTAGACTGAGGTGACCTGCCCAGATCTGTAGATCACCACCCCACTCTAAGCACTCATTAACAGCACTGCTGCCAAAACATATCTGCCTCTATGCATGAGGTCAGAGAGGCATACAGCGAATGGCAGCCCCCAGATGAATACTAGGCATGTAACGGTACTAGTGGGTGTACCGAACCGTTTCGGTACAGCACTTACGGTTCGGTCCACCTGCGTACCGTTTCGGTTATTTTTTCACTTATTGAACGTTAATATATGCGCAGCGGAACAAAATTTCCTGGGCGCGTTTCAGCACAGAGCTATTATCGCGCAGCACGCGCAGCTTGCGCAGCTTGCGCAGCCCTTAGCCGTTAGCGTCTCACTGCGGTCTCCTGTTTAGGAACGTTTCTTGTTAAAAGACGAGCGCGCACATCCAAAGCTGTGTGGACGTTGTTTCACAAGACTGGCTCTGCAGCAGCGAACGTCTCACGTGAACGCGCTTGAAACTACGTCATCGGAATGTGAACGAAGAAAAAGCAGCTTGCAACAGCCAACAACAACAGCTGCTGCATTTAAACTACTTTTATCAGGTAAATCAGATCAGTCCAGAGCAATAACACAAACTATGAGTTTTTAAATCTATGATTCTAAGTCTGAATGTTGTTATATGCGCAGGCTTTAAAGTTATTCATCCTCGCTACGAACACCCATCACTCAAAAAGTTCAGAACTTTATGAAAAAACTAAAACTGATATTGTCAACAAGCCCTGGAGCAAAGCCCTGCCCTAATGATGAGTGAGAGATTCAACCGTTCAAGAAGAGGTATTGTTCTTTTATTATTATTATCTAAATAATCTTTTTTATTCAAAATCATAATCTTATTAACTTGTTTTTATTTTTTTTTATTTTTTTTGTGTGTTTTATTTCCAGTGTGGGACAGAGGTAGCTGCTCTTTTCTTCCACTTCAGGGACAGACATCCACCAGAATCTGGTGACGGGCCTCATGTATCAAAAACCTGCGTGGATTTCCTACTGAAAAGTGACGTACGGTGAAATCCAGAAAAGTGTCTACGCACAAAAAGATCCAGATTTATCAAACTGTGCGTACACCTGAATCCACGCACATTCCTTTTGTACATCACAATTGACGTGGAACTGAGCGCACGTGAGACACCTCCCCTGACACGCCTACATTTACATATGTTAAACAGATGCAAATTACTTCCTGCATGTGTGAAGGACATGTTTGTTTGATCCCTGCGCGATCAGAAATCATTTCTAGATTCGGGAAAATAATGAATTCAATATAATATGAGTGAGGACAAACATCCTAAGTAAGAATAGTAATAAAATGTGTTCATCATGCAAAGAACGAGTGATTGTCGGTATTTGTGTGCGCGCGCACCCTGCTGTGGTGCGCGAACCGGCTCATTCATTCATTCTGTGTGGAAATATTAACTTTGCGCACGAGTTTATTACCATTATTACTGTAAACACAGAGGAACTTACTTGGATGTTTGCTAGAACATAGATCTTTGTTTATGTAGATGATGTGAAGAAACGAGTCTGTGCGTCTTGGTGGAGACTTTTCATGACATGATGTTGGAGTCTCCAGACGCAGCGCGCGCCCCGCAGCCCTGTGCGCAGTCTGTCTGTGAAGCTTTTGCTCTCCTACAAGTTATATAAGGTGTACTTTCACGTGTCATTTTGGAGAAATCTACAATAAACGCAGATAATGAAACACCTCCAGCTGCCGTGTCGACACCGGTGAGGGTGCGCGCGCGCTCCAAGCGCGACCACTCAGCCTTTGGAAACATATGGATGAGACCATTCCATTGGACATGATCCGGCTTTGTGTGGACTGGACTGCACAGTCCCGATCGACCTGCAGCTCCCTCTGTGGAACAGTTTGACCGCTGCTTCTGTATGCACGCGTGATGCACGGCTCCCCAGAGCGCAGCATGCAGTGCCAAACTGGAAAATTATTATTTCTGAAAACGGCTGATAAGCCATATCCTAGATCGGAAAACTATATCTGTTTCTAAATAAATGCTCTGCGTGTTACACTATTTATTATAACCTCCAGTAAGGCTGAATGAATCCGTTCCTGTTAAATTTATTTTTGGCACAACGTTGCGCGTCCTTTATTTCACTGCGTCATGTGGATGTAATACTTGTTAATCGTGTGTTTGGAGGGAATATTAATCATTTACACATCTTGAACTGTTAATAATAATAATAATAATAATAATAATAATAATAATGAATTCAATTTATAACGCACTTTTCATTAATGGAAATCTCAAAGTGCTACAAGGTGCAACATATTTGAATGTCAATAAGACAAATAATAAAACAATTAAAATCAACAACAGTATCAACTCAGATCAAAAGTAGAATCATGAGGAGGAAGAGTATGCTCGGTTGAAAAGAAAGGTCTTCAAGCCGCTCTTAAAGTCAACCACAGACTGTGGGGCTTCAGTTTCTCTGAAACACCTGTAAGTGTCGCCAAAGGAACAAGAACCACAGAAACGTGCGTACGCCTGCTCGGGAGCTTGCGTGGATATGTACCTGGATGCGCATATATTCACGTTCAGTTCAGTTTTGATACATACGGGCTTTTGCGTGGAAAGTGACGTGCGCAATGTTTTTGTGCGCACGCATGGTTGATACATGAGGCCCCAGATCACCTGCAGCTAAGAAGTGTGTGATGACTGAACTGAACTCTGAACTTTTCCAGCACCTGTCCCACCAAGAAGAAGTTGTGAGTACAGTAATGAGGACAAATACAGCCACACTGCTGCTACTGGACAAAAACTTGATTAGTTAGATTGTAAACAGTCTGTTGCTGCTTATTGTTCTGACTGTTATTGTATTTATTAAGATTTTTATTATTGTTAAAATAGTTTTATTGTAGAGTGCTGTTTATTTAAAATATCATCCAAATGGGTCACTTTTATTTATTACTACAATACAATACAAACGTATTTTTGGCATATTTTCAAAATAAACATTTTGTAAGTCTTTATTTTGTACTTTTTTTTTGTACCGAAAATAAACCAAACCGAGCCCTCCTTGTAGTTGAACCAAACCGAAATGTGATTTTAGCGTACCGTTACACCCCTAATGAATACGCATAGTATTCTCAATACACATTGTGTATTCTGATTAGGGATTCCAAATTATATTTTTAACAGTTAACAGATAATACTCCATATTAATAAAGAATGTGTTACCATATGTATTATATGTGATATGACTTTTGCGACTTCAATTCTGAAAAGGTTGGGATAGTGTGTAAAATTTTAAATACAGTAATGTAAACAAAATTATACTATGTTTTATATTGAAAGACTTCCCAGTTTTCTGTTGTTTTTCACAGACTGCTAAACCTCTGCCCCTTTTCACATCTGAAAGATTCAGTCTCTCTAAAATGATTGTTTTGCACCCAGTCTGCTGACCTGTTGTCATTAACTGAATTAGTGGCAAAATGCTCCTCCAGCTGTTTCTTATCTGTTCTACCTACTTTTACAGTCCTGTCTTGACTTTTTTAAAGATGTGTTACCACAAAAAAAATCCAAATTGATCTTATATATTTTTTATCAAAACACAAACAAACCTTTCTTAGTTTGAACATGTGTTATGTTTACTGTGTATACATTGTTTGAGAAGTTTGAGAAGGTTGCCGGTTCAAATCCCAGTCCGGGGGCCTTTCTGGGTGGAGTTTGCATGTTCTCCCCGTGCATGCGTGGGTTTCCTCCGGGTACTCCGGTTTCCTCCCACAGACCAAAAAACATGCATGTTAGGCTGATTGGTGACTCTAAATTGACCCTAGGTGTGAGTGAGAGAGTGGATGGTTGTTTGGTGTGAGTGAGACAGGTCCCTCTTGTAAATGAGTCCCCGTGACTCAACGAGGCTAGCCTGTATAAATAAAGGTTGAATGAATGAATGAATGAATGAATTGTGGATGTATACACAGAGGTTAGAGAAGGAACATTAGAAGGTTGCTGGTCGACATCCCGGACCAACAACATCAAAAATGTTGCCTTCATACATTTCCTCCTATATGTCTCTGCGTGAGTGCAGCTACAGCGTGCGCTCTCGGGACATTATTACTTGCAGTGTCCCCTCAGTGAGGACTGAACTTGGCAAAAAGGCCTTATCCTTCTCCGCTCCTTTTTCCTGGAATATCTTGCAAAAAGATCTGAAGCTCTGACCTCTCTAAATGGCTTTAAACATCTAAGTTCCTGGCAAAAACCAATGCAAACATGTTCCCGTTTTTAGTTTTCTACACCGTCTTATAATCTAGCTGTTTTGTTGTTGTTGTTTTTTTCTGCTACTTTTTCCTTTTGACTGTCCTTTTGGTTGCCATTTTATTTTAATTTGTTTTAAAAAAAAAAGGTTAATCTGTATGCTGCTTTATGATTTGTCTTTTGTTGTTGTTATCCACTGTTGTCATCACTCTTTGTTAAAACCAGGTCTCTCTTGTAGTAAATGAGGCTCAATGGGATTAACCTGTATAAATAAAGGTTGATGGATAAATGTAGATGGGAAAGGTGAAACACTCCCACTTGCCTCCATCCACATTTGCACCACTCTGGACCCTTGAGTGCCATAGAAAGTGTCCTGACAAGCTGCATCACAATGTGGTTTGGTGCATGTACTGCATCCTGCCGCAAGAGCCTCCAGCGCATCGTGAGAGCAGCTGAGAAGATTGTCGGCACCTCCTTCCCCTCACTGCAGGACTTACACAGCAACCGCCTCACTCGGAAAGCCCTCTGCATGGCAGGTGATCCCACACACCCACTACACAGCTGCTTCAGACTGCTGCCATCAGGGAGGAGACTGAGGAGTCTCCAGGCTCGAACCAGCAGACTAAATGACAGCTCTGTTCATCAGGCAGTCAGGATGCTAAACACTCTGCCTGCTCTGCCTCCCCTCCCACTTGTACTGCCTTAACACAAAAAACTTTCACACATTACCACACAACACAAAGATTTTAACACTGGACTCTGTGTCATCAAAACGGGTTATTCACTCAACTCACGGTCATGTGCTCATTCAGTTTGCACTACTTCTCATATTTGCACTAATGTTTGTATTACATTACTGCCTATAGTCATACTACTGTTTACATTTACTGTTTACATTTATTACTACTGTTTACATTTATTACTACTGTTTACATTTACACTACTTTTTATATCTACACTACTGCTGATATATATATTCTTTTTACTAGCCTTATTGCATATGCCACTTTACCTCTATACCAATATCAACTACCTCATACATATACTGTGTACATTAACCTCATATGCTGCTTTGTCACTCTTTTACAAATGTCAATGCCAGAACCTTCATTTTATTTTATAGATATACTTTTTATACTTTTATACTACTATGCAAAAACTCAGGACAGTATTACACTTTTATTATTTCATTTTATACGGGGCGGCCGTGGCGTAGTGGTAATGGCAGTCGTCCCCCGATCGGAAGGTTGGCGGTTCGAATCCCGGTTCCCCACACCATGTGTCGTTGTGTCCTTGGGCAAGACACTTAACCCCGAGTTGCTCCCGGTAGGACTGGAAAGCACCTTGCATGGTAGTCTGCCGCTACCGGTGTATGAATGTGTGTAGCATTCAATGTGTGTAGCACTTTGAGATTTTCACTAATGAAAAGTGCGTTATAAATTGAATTCATTATTATTATTATTATTATTATTATTATTAAATGTTTAGTGTTTTCGTGTTGGTGTAACTTTTCATACTTTTATACTACTATGCAAAAACTACTATGCAAAAACTCAGGACAGTATTACACTTTTATTATTTCATTTTATGCTTGTTTATTAAATGTTTTAGTGTTTTAGTGTTTAAATGGTTACTGTTGCACCGAGGGACTGAGAGAAATGCAATTTCAATCCTGTGTATGTCCTGTACATATTGCAGTTTTGACAATAAAGTTGACTTTGACTTTTTGACATTTTTTTAGCAAGGCTCATAAGCACCATCTGCTTCCCCTGGAAGCCTAAGGCAGCTCTCTGCTCCACACAGAGGGCTGTGGTAGCTTGATGGTCAGTGATTGCGTCAGGAAGAGCATCCACCGTTAAAAAAATAATAATAATGACCAAGTCTTCGAGTGAGTTGGTTTGCTGTGGCGAGCCCTGAAGAAGGGAGCAGCTGAAAGAAGAAGAAAAACCTGTATATAAATTGTACATAAAGTATAGGGATATGTAATTTATGTTATGTTTCCCCCCACATTTTACACAATGACCCAGCTTTTGAACTGAGGATGTATGTTTTTAATTTTTCCTTTTTTTTTTTTTTCACATTTTCTGCTTTATTCCTCAGTGGGCTCTTTCACCCTGCTTCCTGCCTTCCCACTCATGAGGTCTCATCTCCTGCAGGATTTTCAGTTTCCACGATTCTTTGTTCCATGACATATTTTTCTTGTTTCATGCACGCTCAGAGTCTGCACCTGTTGGTCTACTCTTTCTCTCCTTACATTTTAATTGATTTTTTTTTTAAAAGATTTTCTCTTTTTGCTGCGACTTTTATTTTGTTTGTTGTAATTCAACTCTTAGCTGATGACAGCTGTGATGGACTCCAGCTTCCCCCGACCTTAAAAACAAATAAGCAACTTTAGAAAATACAAACTGAAATTAACCTAATAGCTCATAATCTTTCCTACAAATTTGTCTTTAAACTTGGGTAAAAAAAATAAAAAAATAAACCTCCAGCAGGTTGAATGGGGACCATCAAGCATCACCAGCGTCACATCAGCTGTTGTGTCTAAACTCTCATTTTGTGATTGTTATTGTTAACAACCATTATCATTTTCAACGCAACACACAATTTGTTTCATTGCACAGCTGCATATTATGAGAAGTTCTGAGCACAAATTGACGCACAGGATGTACAAATGGTAAACTCTGACAGGAAATGTCCTTGTTTATCGAAAACTAAAACAGATCACAACAGGGGTCCAAAGGGAAGAAGAGGAATAGGAAAAATACTTCTTATGCATGCAACTCATGTTGTTTTTATCTGCCTTTTTCTGTTTTCCCCTCCAAATCTGGATTTCTTAAGTCAAGTTGAATTGCAGCAACTCTAAAACCTTGTACGTTTCTTGTCTCAGTGATAGACTAACAAAATCCAAAATGGAGAAGTTTTTAAAGAACTGCTTTAGAACAGTCAAGCTTGTATTGATTTTATTTACAAAAGATCTTATAATTCTCACCCTTTGTCAAAACCATACATTTAAAAAAAATAAAAACTTTGAGATAATAAATATTCTTTTGTTTTGTCAGTTTGTTTTACTCTGCCATACAGCTCGAACGTCATCTTCAAGTATGTACGCTGTTGACACCACCATCTTGAGCCTCATCGGCGACGACAAGAGTGCCACAGAGATGACGTGAAATCATTCACCAGCTGCTGTCAGGAAAATAACCTCTCTCTAAATGTCAGCGAGACAAAGGAGATGCAAGTGTACTTCAGGTAACAACGTGGAGACCAGCACGCCACCATCAACGTAAACAACGCTGAGGTGGAGCAAGTCTGCAGCTTCAAGTTCCTCTGAGTTCACATCACTGAGGATCTGTCCTGGACTTCACACACAGACACTGTGGTCAAGAAAT
>JBBPBX010009376.1:12487-23973 GCA_038048925.1 Garcialebias charrua
TTCATATCAGTGATGACTGTAGCTGTAAAGTTAGACCCAAACCCTTTCCATTTAGGACATGTCTTGTTTGCAAAGACAAAGATGATAAGATGCTAAACTGATCAGTAGCTCTTTTCTAAAGTTATGACATGCTTTTCATTTGCACAGTAATCTTCTGTCCACACACATATCGTTTCAATATCAATATGAAACAGTAATGAAGGAGACTCACGTCTGCCATTCTTGATGTGCAGTAAACAAACAAAGTATATATTTGTGCATCTGGCCGTACGTCCTCTCTGCTCTGTATTTAATCTGCCTATGAGAATCCATCTCTTGTGAAGCGGCAGGGACTCAGCAGTCATTACTAAGGCATCATCACTTTGGTTCTATGATACATCCAACAATCATCTTTCAGTTTAGAGATAATCATCACTAAGCCCAGAGGCATACTACTGGCATATCAGACGAAAACAAGTTTATTTCAACAAGCAATCAGCACATTGGACTGAGATTTTTCATGCATGTGACAAGTAGGGTAAGACTAAAAAAGTGTGCAACAGAGAAAAAAGGGACAGGGCAATTAAAGTGTGTCAAAGTGGAGTTGGTGTTGGAGAGCTGTAGTGAAAACCAAGTGTGGCTGTTGAATATATAAAACTAAAAACACTGAGTGTGACCTCAAATCCCTGAGAGGAATCCCACTTCTTCAATACTTTATTCAACTGAAAAAATATGGTGAGCAACATTCACTTCAATTTCATCAAAAGAGGCTGCTGTAAAAGGAATTTATATAAACACAAATCATATGAACCATATATTTGTATGATAAATGTGCATTTTTATGCATTAAGGTATGTTTATATAAATGGGTGGGTATTTGTATGCCTGTATAGGCTTGCATTTTCACATTTTGCCTCAGATCCTCCATAACCTCCAATATGCAGGACAGGGGTGATTAAACTTGCATAAAAAACTGATGACACTGCCCATATTGCAGAGCTAAAACACGAGCCTTCCCTCTAGCCAGTGTTTGACAAGCTAACATGCATGCTTCGATCTCCAGGGTGATAGAGTGCATCAGTGTGTGCATAACCCGATGGTGTGTAGCAGATCCATGCACCTCTTTGTCTGCCTTGAGTTTGGAATGATTGCTGAATATTTTACATCCCACTTCTGACGTCTCCCTCATCTCATAAATCACTGTTTATGGATCATTTTGTTGTTGCCTGTTTTATGTGCTCGTGTTTGTTTATTTGTGTTTCCGTGTCAGAATGTGAAACAGAAAGTCAGGGAGGAGAATGCTTGCACAGTGGCATCATATACAAAGAACACTAACAACAATGCCATCAAGAGCAATAACTCAAACACAATGACAAAACTGTACAACTCAGATTACTTTTACTTAAAAACCGTGTATTTCAAGGATCGACAGTCAGTTAGTATAGTCAAAGGTGGGCACATGAACGCTGGGGACCGCTGATGCGCTAATCCGCTTAGAGCGGACCTAACGTTTTTGTCAGCGTAACAGCAGAGTGACTAACTTTTATAATTCATAAGCGGATTTGTGCTATTTTTATTTAAAATGAGTGACTAACTTTTATAATTCATAAGCAGATTTGTGCTATTTTTATTTAAAATGCAGTACCGCTAATAACTAATTATCTATCAGTAAAAACAAATAAACTTATTTAGGCTCTTATGCTGGCTCCGTAGCTGCTTGTTTTGCCTTTTTCCCCTCCCTCACCGTAAAGAGCAGAGAGGAGGGAGGGTTGGAGGGGGAGCAGAGGGGAGAACAGACACGGATCTACCATGTAGGCAAATGATGCCGTTGCTTGGGGCCCCAAATCAGCAGGGGCCCGGCCCGCCCCGGCCAGTCACCTACATCACTAACATTGCTCATGCTTGTTAATGTACATTTAACATAAAAATAATTATAGTTACGATGAAAACAATCTTAAAAACGCAATACAAAAACCGGTCGATTTCTGTATCCCCCTACTAAAAATTGACTATTCCATCTTGACATCTTCCGGGTCAGAGGTGAACTGGACGCTAACTCTGTGGCTAGCTGCTTGTGCTGGGTTTCTTGGATAAATCCGCAGAGAACCCAGCTGTTTCAAGCCAAATTAACGCAGCCGGAGGATTTTATTGTGTGTTTTGTGTCGACCACTCGACGGTGAGTCGTTAGTTTTATGTATTTTAGTTACTTTTCATTAAATCTGTTGACTACCTATAGAATCTTGACATCTTCCGGGTCAGAGGTGAACTGGACGCTAACTCTGTGGCTAGCTGGTTGTGCTGGGTTTCTTGGATAAATCCGCAGAGAACCCCGCTGTTTCAAGCCAAATTAACGCGGCCGGAGGATTTTATTGTGTGTTTTGTGTCAACCACTCGACGGTGAGTCGTTAGTTTTATGTATTTGGGTTACTTTTATGTATAAATGCGGTGGCGACACACCCGTGTATTTGAGATTTAAAAGTGGTCTTAGGGATTAAAAGATCATTCTCTTTTTTGTTAATTTCGTGGCCGAATAGAATATATGTACGTAAAGTATTAAATAAATCCTTTGATTTTTGTAATTTCATCCTTTTAGGATCATTTTAGTTACTTTTCAGTTGGCAGTGTAGTGCAAATATTGCATAACGCTGCCGGCTACCAATTGTCGAATATAAATAGCGGATTAGATTAGCTTCCCCTAATTTTCATAAGACATTTGTGCTTTTGAAATTGTGGACCTAAAAAAATTAATAAGCCTTTTAGAAATTGTGGAACTAATTTTTTTGATTAGCGTTGCCCACCACTGAGTATAGTGTTGCAAGATTTAAAAAAAATCATCCAGATACAAACAAATGCACTGCATCACCCATAAACTGCCAAACAGATACCCACTGTGTTAGCAAGGTTCAGAGTGTGTGTATGTACAGTATGTGTGCATGTTTATCTCCATGCGGATCACGAGGCCATTCTGTTTAGTAAGCTGTCAGACATTTGGCCAGGGTCAGATCCCAAGAGGCTGAAATGGAGGAGCCTGGTGTGGGGTGGGATGGTGGACTTTGGGGTGAGGGTGGTTGGCGTGGGGACGCGGGTAAACTGTAGAGACAGATGTGAGAGGACTTACAATGACTTTTGGCAGATTTTTTTTTTATCAGAAGGAAAGGGGTGTGGGGGGTTGGTTTAAAATAAATAAATAAATAAACAGCATAAAACCGGGAAACCAAGTTGTGGAATAGCAAAAACATATTTTCCACAATTTTAATGTTGCCTATGGACAAAGCCTTAGGATAAATCACTGAGCACTAATTGTGGTATTTTAATAAAGTACATGTATTCTAACATTGGTGTTTTTACTACCTCTCCTACTTACTGCAGATTTGTTTTATTGATTCATTAATCCATTCAAGGGATACTACTCTACTACTAGTTCTACTCCAAGGGATTTTAAACAACTGCTAAGTTCATTGTAAAAACACAATGCAAACATGTTCCTGTTTTTCACATTTTACATTCTTCATGTTGTAGCTGTTTTGTTTAATTTTTTACATCAGTTCTTCTATTTTAATTTTATATAATTTGACTCAATTGTCTATTGTTGTCTGTATCTCATCTGTGTTCTTTGCTTAAAACAGGTCTCTCTTGTAAATGAGACCTCGAGGCTCAATGAGACTAACTTGTATGAAAAAAAGGTGGAATTTATTAATTTATTTTCCAGGTCATAGGAGAGCTGGTGCTGATCTTCAACAGTCACTCTGGTACATCCTGGACAGGTAAGGTCCAACACAGGACCACATAGAGACAGACTACCATTCACATTCTCACTCACATCCATGGATAATTTGAAGTACCAATAAACACATGATGCTCTGTGAGATGTTCCTGTGACCTTCTTGTGTGAGGAAATAGCTTGAACTAAAGATCAGCATTTTTAACTTTATTAGTTTAAATGAATTAAAAACAACCTTATGTAAAAAAAAAAGAAGTGAAAATATATTAAATGAAATGCATGCATTAGCCTAACTGAGGTTTGTTTTACATGCTGAAGCTTTAGGTTTAGTTGAAGAGAATTAAAAAGCTCTCAACAACCTAGCTCCATCTTATATTACAGATTGTCAGGTTAAGAGTTTGGGTGTCATCCTTTATAGCACCCTCTCCTTCTCCTCCCATGTCAATAATATCACTCTGTCAGCCTACTTTCATCTTCGAAATATTAATCGTCTCCGTCCTTCCCTCACTCCTCACTCCACTGCTGTTCTGGTCCACAGTCTGGTCACCTCTTGTTTAGCACTTTGAGATTTTCATGAATGAAAAGTGCGTTATAAATTGAATTCTTTATAATAATTATTATTATTATTATTAGATTATTGCAATTCTCTTCTGTTTGGCCTACCTCAGAAAACCCTTCGTAAATTACAACTGGTCCAAAATTCAGCTGCCCGTATCATTACATGGACCCCCCTGAATCCATCACATCACACCTGTTTTACAACAGCTTCATTGGCTTCCCATCCCATGTCGCATCAATTACAAAATACTCCTCCTTACATTCAAAGCTGTCCACAACCTCACTCCTCCATACCTTTCAGACATTATTCACATTGCTACACCTGTTCGTACCCTCAGATCCTCTTCTTCCATCCAGCTCATTGCTCCATTGCTCGTCTTGTTACTATGGGGAGCAGAGCATTCAGCTGCTCTGCTCCCCAGCTCTGGAACTCACGTCCACCTGATATTCGTGACACAAATTATTTGCCACATTTCAAAGTCAAACTCAAAACTCACCTGTTTAAAGTAGCCTATGCACTATGATTGCAACTGCATTGTCTTATTTTAATTCATTTTACTTGTTTTTACTGTGTATATAATATTGTGTCTGTTTTTATGATTGTCGATGTAAGGTGACCTTGAGTGCCAAGAAAGGCACCTACAAATAAAATGTATTATTATTATTATTATTATTATTATTATTATTATTATTATTATTATTATTATTATTATTATTATTATTATTATTATTATTATTATTATTATCTTATTGCTCCATATTTTCTAAACAGAGCACTTTGATTTCAGTCTGCAGGTTTACGTGTGGTTCCTAAAGATTTCAAAAGCAGATAGGGCAAAGCTTTCAGTTGTCAGGCTCCTCTCTTGTGGAACCAATTTCCAGTTTCCGTCCATGAGGCTGACACATCTGTCCAGTTTTAAGACTGGGATTAAGTCTTTCCTTTTTGATAAATCCTTTAGTTAGGATTGGCTTGGGTTTCCTGGACTCGCCCTTAGTTTTGCTATAGGCTTAGACTGCTGGAGGACAAATTGACCTAATTTCTTCCCTCCTCTGCTGTCTTACTCTGTTCTATCTGTTTTGTGGTTGTAATTGTTCCTATCTTAACATGTTTTTGTCTTTCTTCCTATAGAAAGTACACTTGGACCTGTCATTTTATGTTAGTTGGAGCTTGGAGCTTATTTCTATAGCGCTTTCCAGCCCCCGATGAGGGGCCCCAAAGCACTTTACAATACCAACCATCCACCCATTCATACACACATTTATACACCGGTAGTGGCAGACTGCCATGCAAGGCGCTTTCCAGTCCTACCAGGAGCAACTCGGGGTTAAGTGTCTTGCCCAGGGACACAACAACACATGGTGTGGGGAACCGGGATTTGAACCTCCAACCTTCCGATCGGGGGACGACTGCCATTACCACTACGCCACGGCCGCCCCAGTTTCTACTTCCTGTTCTCTCAAACCCAGCCGGTTGAAGCATATGCTCGCTTGTCCTGAGTATGGTTTTGCTGGATATTTATTTCTATTAAAGGGAGTTTTTCCTTTCCACTGTCTCCTTTCTGCTTGCTCAGGATGGAAGACTGTGATGAAATGAAGATTCAACGAGTCTGCTTGCTTCCTTAGACATACAACTTTTACTAATTGTATTTTTGTATGTATATAAATGTTTCTGTACATCAAACTAATGCGACTTCTCTTGTGATTTGGCGCTATATGAATAAACTGAATTGAATTGAGAGAAAAAAAGGCTGTACATCTGCTAACAGTTGTTTGTTCATCACTCATACAGAACTGTAGCATGGTTTGCATTGGGAAAACTTACAAACAGTGAAAAGTACTGAATCAAATTTATTTCTCAGCTCTGGCAGTAAACGAGGCACAAGCTTGCCAAAAAGTTGTAAAGAGCTCAACAAGATATTTAGGGCTGTAAAATAACGTTAACTGTGATAAACTCCTTGGCAGGAGTTGAACTAACAATTCTTACCAAAAACTGTATACTGAAGAGATTCATGTAGGCCCTAACTCATGATTCCCATCAGACTCCTTGTCATTCCAGTAGAGAAAACCAGTCTGTCAGAAGCTTCTCGTAGTTGGTTTGCTCTGAGGATCAGTCGCTCTTCTGTCCACTGACCCAGAAGCAGCTCGGGGGCATCAACCTCCTTCAGGTTTCCAAAGAAAAGTTACTTATATGATAAATAAAATATATGTTGCAATTAATAGTTTGAGGTAATCATTCTATGGACATGTCAGCATACATGGAATAGATTTCAAACAGTGCTTAGTTTTTTTTTTCTTCTGTGAAACCAAGTTTTTCTGTGTGACAAATCAGTGTATGAAACCTCAGTTGACGGAATTTACAGAAAGTAAGGTCGGGTACCTGGGGATGCTCTCTGATTGACTGCTTAACTTTTTCAACAGGTGTTTTTTCTCATGGCAACATCGTAGTGGACACGGAACTACCATGTCCCTTAACATGGAGGTGAAGCTGTACCCCCCAAAATAATAATTTTAACACCAACACACAAAACTATTAAAAACACATTATGCCAGTAGTCTGACAACATACCAAATATGTTGAGGTTATAAAATATTGATTAAAATGTGTACACACAGTGATCCCTCAGTGCAGACTGAACTAGGCAAAAGGGCCTTCTCCTACTCGTCTCCTGTTTCCTGGAATATCTTGCAAAATATCNGGGGGGGAGGTGAGTGGTAGGCAGAGGAGGAGGCTTGGAGAGGGTGAGGGGTTGGGGATGAAATAAAAATGATAGATGACTGCTTTCTGTCATGGACAGTTATTTAGAGGTTCGCCGTAAAGCTGTCCGGGGAATGAACAGATTTTAGTCTAATGAGCAGAAAGGAAAGCCGTTAAAGTGGCGCGATGTGCTCAGCACTTCTTCCAAATGAAATAGTACCATTTCCCCCTCATTAAAATGCAAAGGGTTCATATAACATACAGCAATAAAGCTGGCATGCAGAGGCAGAGAGAGATAGGGAAAACCCCACTGAGCTCATCTCATTCCTCCATTACTGAGACCAGAAGGAATAGTGGCCTTCGACAGGGTGGGTGCCAACAATATCGCTCACTCAATCTCCCTTATTCGGTTAGCTCTGTAAAAGTCAATCTGGCGCACTTGGCAAATCCATCCACAGCAGCAGCCTCCACAATCTGATAACAGTTGCAGGGGCGCTTGCTCTTGAAATCATTTTTTTTTTTCTCTCGCCCCAGCTTTACAGTTGCACGCTGCACAAACAATGGCTCAGGCTCCCTCAGCCACTCAGAGCAGCTTGGATCATCCACTGCTTATCTGAGCTGCTTTCAGATTCACTTTGATTTACGGGGAATTTCATGTTCAGTAGGTACAGGATGAACCCGATTGTAGAAATTCAGGGGGTCGGATTGGGATTGGCTGCGGCTCAGGTACGGTGCAGAACATGTGGAGGAAGGTAGGGGGAGGAAAAATGTAAAAGGGCTTACCGGCATACAGTTCAGGACCATAGACAGCTCCTACTACTGGATTCAGCTTCCAGCCTGAAAACAGAAAAAAACTCGACTCAAAACTACGTCAGGAAAGTACGGAAGCGTATTGCAGTCAACCATGAAAAAAAAAGTTTGAGCTTATGTAGTAATAACTAATAACATGACACGTATGTAGTAATAACGTGATATTATCAGTGCTTCAAGTGGAAAAAAATAAGTGCCGGTACCCTCCCTAATGTCATAATAATATGCATACCTGCAAACTCAGAAGGGATGAAAAAGGTGACAAACGTTGCGCCAACCCCCCCCCCGAAAGATTTTGTAATTTTTTAACATGCTTCAGGTAAAAGTCATTTACTAACCTAATTTAATGAGAACATAAATAGGAAAGATTGTGTCAACCAAAAAATTAACAACCAACAACAGCAGCAAGTCAAATACAGCAGAACATTTTGCTAACAATGCGCTGCTCCGAGTCAACAGATGCATTTAAAAACTTAAGACTTATCTCTTCAGACAGGCTTTTGGTTAATTTTGTACATTGATTTTAGAGTTTGTTATGTTTTACCTTTCTGTATAGTACTTCTGTGATTTTATGATTTTATTTTTCCTTTTGTAAAGCACTATGTGACTCTCATGTCTGTGAAATGTGCTATATAAATAAAACTTACTTACAGTAAAAACTCATTTCTTAAATATGCTGGTGAAGATGTTTTGCCAGAAATTTTGAATAAAGTAGATGCCATTTCCTGCATTCTTGTGTATTTTAACAAGTTGTTAAACATCTATGTTTACCTACATGTAAACATGATTCACTAACTATTTTAGAGACATCTAACAAAATAAAGTCAGGTCCTGTGGACAGATTAAAAAATTGTTGAAATTATTATTGATCATGAATCAGGATATTTTAGAGACACCTCATTTAACTAGTTCATATAGACATCATCCTGTTTTTAAATTCACTCCTGTGGCTAAGATAATTAAATTAATGTGATACTTTATCACAGTGGCTTTAGGGGTGCAATTGACTGTTATTTTGTTAATTTTTATTTAGTTTTATTTGTAACACAACATGCCATTTTACTAAACAATGGTTACACTGCATGTATAAAAATATTAACTTTACCCACACGTTGGAGGAGTTACTTCCGCTTCCCTCGCGCTCTGTCGCGCTGCAGAGTTTGTTTTTGTTTTTTTACAGAGTTCGCTGTCGTCTCCTCCCCCTGTCTATCCTGAGGTTGTGATTGGCCAAATGACGCGCTCCACCAAAGATGTTTTATTGTCGTGAAGATGCATTACTCTTTCTTGAAATCCAGTCGGGGGAAATGATGCATTCTAATCTGCCACGGGTCTTTCAAGTGGAGAAGACGAAAATAAGTTCCGGAACGCACCTTACGCTTAAAAAAAGTCCCGGTACTCTCAGGGTTAAATTTTAGAAGTGGCGGAACTGGGTACCGGTGAGTTCCGGCCCACTTAAAGCACTGGATATTATGTAGTAAAAACGTGATACTATGTAGTAAAAACGTGATACGCATGTAGTAATAACGTGATACTATGTAGTAAAAACGTGATACTATGTAGTAATAACGTGATACGTATTTAGTAATAACGTGATACTATGTAGTAATAACGTGATATGTATGTAGTAATAACGTGATACTATGTAGTAAAAACGTGAAGTAGTGAAGTATGTAGTGAAGTATGTAGTAAGAACTTGTGTTGTGCGGGAGTTGTGGTCCCGCCTACAACTCCAGCACAACACAAGTTCTGTGTTAAGAGAGGTGGAAAGAGAAAGTATGGAGACGCCGCTAATGTCGAACCGGTTAACACTTAATATGCCTGTGGTTAACACAAACTCCTTTTTTATTTTATTTATCCAATAAAATAAAAAAAAGTAAAATAAGTTCAACCAGGTCAGGATCGAACCCGGGTCGTTGGAGCGGAAAGCAGACGCGCTTCCAGTGTGCCACCGAGGCATGTTGCTTTTTGCAGGTCTACTATATATTTAAAGGAACCGCCCCTCCTAAAATACTGGCTACGCGCATGCTACATCTATACTTATCACGTTATTACTACATACGTATCACATTTTTACTACATAGTATCACGTTTTTGCTACATGGTACCGGTATCATGTTTTTACTACATACGTATCACGTTATTTCTACATTGTATCACATTTTTACTACATAGTATCACGTTATTACTACATAGTATCACATTATTACTACATACATATCACGTTATTACTACATAAGCTCAAAAAAAAATCCATGTATGACTGCAATACGCTTCCGTACAAAAAGCTAATTTCTTCAGACTACACAGCTGGATCCTTACCATTTGTGTAGGGGTTGGCCACTTTTTTGTTTGTCATCACCCGTGCAGTTGCATTGTTCACCTGAAGCAAGAAAACACTCTGATTACAGATCTTTACGACGCCATCCTAATGTCCACAGAAGGTAACAAGCAAGCAGCAAAAACAGGGGGAAAACACTAATATATGAATACTTTTTAAACTTTGTCTTTGGTTCATTCCACCCTGATTTTCCTACTCATCTCACCAGAGCGAAGAGAACATGCACCAATTACCTCCGAGTATAAACAGAAAAGGGGGTCTTACAGTTTCAGTAATTGGTTAAATATATTTAAAAAAGTATTCCAAATGAAAAACAGACAGTGTTTTGAGGGTTTGTTTTTCTATTGACCTAATGATTATCGCTGAATGGAAGGTTGGCTTGTTGCAAACAAAAACAGAATCAGAGCAGGCAACATTAAACGATGGTGGAAGGGCAATGCAGGTCTTTTAGATTTGATAAGAACCCAGACGATGAGGGCATGCATTCATTCTGCTTTGTCAGATGATGATGGACACCTGGTGTGACCAGACTCTCAGGTGTGGATTCTGCTTTCTTCTGCAAACGAGTTAGATGCATCGGTATGCATGCATGCAACCAGACGCGCGCGCACACAGTCAGAAATGCACATCCACACACACACACAGCAGTCACATGCTTTTGCATCATTGTATTGTTTTCTTGCTTTTTACCCGTCATGCAAAACAAACATGCCATCACTCTTTAAAGATTCAATATTTATTTATTTATTTATTTATTCATTTCATTCATTTTATAATAATGAAATACATAACAATGAACATATATGTAATTAGAAAAAAATAGTAAGATATAAAATGAAAGGTAGCAGATGAAAAAAAATCGTATTAAATCTGCTCCTTATTTATCTAATAAACAATTCAAACAAACGTTTCCTGTAAATAACAAAACAAAATTAATAACTCACACAATTTTTCAATTATCATACATTACTCATTAAAATACATTCATATATATTTGTTTAACAATTCGATTTTAACCAGTTTCTTAAATACAAAGATGGATTTTGCTTCCTTAACAGCTGTCTTTAAGTTATTCCATAATCTTATCCAACTCCCTGAATTAAGGTACCGTAGTTCTTCCCTTCAAACTAGTTCTAAACTGCGGTTTTACAAATACATCTTTCTCCTTTAGATTTTAACAGCTTGATCTTTTCACAAAATACATTTGGATATTAGACGGTAGTGTATTTTTCTGAGCTCTATACATAAGTGATAAAATGTTATAATCTACCAAATCATAGAACTTCAGCAATTTCATTTGATAAAATAATATACTTGATGGGTGATAGTAAATGCTTTCTTGTTATAATTCTTACAACTATTTTCTGCAAAATAAAAATAGGCTT
>JBBPBX010009376.1:30666-60206 GCA_038048925.1 Garcialebias charrua
CAATAAAACAAACAAATTTAAAATGTGACAAATCATTGTAATAATTGGTTTATTTACATAGTGACTTTACTTGCTGGATGTCCAGCCCCTGAGCTGCTGACTTTCAGAAACTGTGGCCCCTGAGCAGTTTTCTTGAATAGCTCCATTATAAGCCCTTCGGGGAGTTTTGAGCCTGAGCTGTGGTCTTCTAGAGGAACGTGCTCAGGAAACTTCTGTATGGAGGAGTTCAGAAGGCATCCTAATCAGATGTTTGAACCACCTCAACAAACTCCTTTCAATATAGAGGAACAGTGATTGTACTCTAAGCTCCCCCTGAATAACAGAGCTCCTCATCTAATCTCTAAGGTTGAGCCCAACCACCCTGCAAAAGAAGCTCATTTCAGCTGCTTTCATCCTGGATCTTGTTCTTTCGATCAAGATCTGTACCTGATGATCCTAGGTGAGGGTTGGAACATAAAACACTGTAAATTGAGGGCTTTGCCTTTCTACTCTCCACCATGATAGATATAAGTAACAACCTTATTACTAAGGATGAGGACCTTATCTGTCAATCCATCTCATGCCATCCTACCATTAGGCTACTCGTGAACAAGACGCCCATACTTAATCTCCTCCACTTGAAGGAGAGACTTATTCTCAACACTGAATGACCATTTCACATTGTTTTTTTTTTCTGGTTAAGAACCCTTGTCTTAAAGTAGATGACGCCAATCCAAGGTGCTTCACATTTAGCTGTGAACCGCCTCAGTTAACTTTGAAAGGCATAACCTGAAGACACCAACTGAAACATGTCATCCACACAAAGCAGAAACAAGACTGCGATGTTATGAAATCTCAGGCTTGAAATACTCCCCTGGGATGTGTGAAAAAAACTCTCCTGAAGGTGTGAGTTGAAGATCACTTAAACCGGGGGCTCTACCAGACATTTCCCAGTTCACCCTTCCTACACGTTTGGGTTTACCAGATCTATCTGTCAGCCTCCTCTGTCCCCAGATCCAACTCACAACAGGTGGGGATCAGTTGACGGCTTTGCCCATCTTTTACCTGAGTGTCTAAGACATTGGGCGGTAGGACTAATAATCCAATTACATAATCAATCATCAACGTTTGGCTTGAGATTGCTATGTATATTTGTACAAGAACTGGATAGATGGATGGATGGATGGATGGATGGATGGATGGATTGACATACAGGTTAGTTTTCATTTTTGAGGTTCTGAGAATACTTAATAAAACAGCTCAAACTTTGAGTTAGATAAAGAAAAGTTTTTTATATAAAACTTGTCACTAATTAAAATGTAAAAATGCAAAATACAGCCAGATATCTTAAAGTATGTTGAATCAAAGAACGAGATAAATATTGTCATATGTCATAAAAATAAACTCAAGAAGTGACTCCATCTGTTAGGTGACTCATTGAAAATTATGTAAACTAGTGTTTTATTTGAACAAACTGATTACGATTTGTTAGATGCTTTCTAAATACTGTAGGTTTGTAGAGACACATAAATGATTGCATTCACCTGACATTTCCCACTTTTTCCTAGAATGCAAGGTGATTTGGTGAACACCAGTCGTAGCTGTTGTGTTCTGCTGATCACAAATCAACAGCAGATTGATTAGACAACTATTTGACATTCAACTTTTTAAAAAAAATCAGTAAAACGCATACAGAAAATACAAATGTTTGTGTTCTAAATGTCTCTGTGATTCTTATTTCTGGAATTTTGGTTCTTTGATGGAGGAATTTGTTGGCATTTGTGATGTTTTCCAGTCATCTGACAAAAAATAAATACCGTAATTTCTAGATGTTAAGCCGCTACTTTTTTTACAGGCTTTGAACCCAGCGGTTTATACAGTGCTGTGGCTAATTTATGGATTTTTGTTTGACGGGCTAGCGAACTTCTTGCCGCCAAAACATTTAGCCTCATCACACCCCGGCGCTCACATACACTAGCTACCCAATGTCTCTCCTGGGAGGCTGGGTCCTCGTGTCTCAATGAGACTACCAGTACCTGTGTAAATAAAGGTTAAAAAAAAAATCTGACCTATGGAATTACCAAACAGGTCACATGTGGACCAGTGAAACGACGAGTGGAGGAGCGAACAAGGAGGGGGAACTTGTGCCTGGGGGCACAACAAAGTATTTGCAGCCACTCAATATCATTGTGAATCGTGTATTAACATGACACTTGAAATTCGGTGAGAGGCTTGAATGACTGGTGGCGAGAAATAGTTTACCAAAACTGGCAGCATTCAAAGATCAACTTCTGTGCCAGTCTGCCAGTGGATGCTGACAGAGGAGCAGTTAAAAAAAAAACTCTGCAGGAAGAAGATGAAGATAGCGATCAATGACTTCCTGGTAGGCTACTGTATTTTTTTAAACCAGCCGTGTTGCTAGCACTGTTCAGAAATAAAAACATTTACTGTATGTATTTGTGTACGTTACCTGTACATACAGTATTTAATTAAAAGTTTTTAAAAAATCCATCCATCCATCCATTATATTTTACCTGCTTCTTCCATTTTAGGTCACGGGGGTTGCCGGTGCCCATGTTCAGCAGTCACTGTGCGAGCGGCGGGGTACACCCTGGACAGGTCGCAACTCCATCACAGGGCCACATAAAGACAAACGAGACAAACAACCGTTCACTTTCTCACTCACACCTAGGGACAATTTAGAGTTACCAATCAGCCTAACATGTATGTTTTTGGTCTGTGGGAGGAAAACGGTGTGTTTAAAAAAATCTTTCTGTGTAAATGTCTCACGTTACAGCATGGACACCTGTGGCTGCGGCTTATACATTTGTACACAAGCGCAGCCTATATAAATTATTATTATATTTAAATGTAATGGGTACAGCTGATATTTGGGTGCACTTAATAGTCCAGAAATTACAATAAAATAAAGTAAAAAAAAAAAAACAACTATCACATTCTGTCTGTATCATGGCAAACCTTAATCGCAGCACATTCTGTATATTGAATAGGAACTGCTGTGGCTCAGGTTTGGTCCTGTTAGCCCATACAATTCAAATGCATTTACCTAATTTGGGGTTAGTTTTGGTCACATTGTTTCCATCCCAGCGAAGGACTGGGGATGCTATTGAACACTCACTCATTAATTAATTAATTAATTCATTCATTCATTCATCCATTCATTCATTCAACCTTTATTTATACAGGTTAGTGCCCATTGAGCCTTGAGGACTCATTTACAAAGTACAAGAGAGACCTGTAACATATAAACATACAAAGTAGATGAGGAAAAGAGAACATGAAAGGGCGGAGTTCAACTCAAGGTTGAATAGACAGGCGGATTATAAACCATGGCCAAATGCAAGACATGTTTCATTATAATATGCATAATATGCATAGCTTAATGTAGAAATACAAAGACTAAGACCAAAACCTTCAGAGTGCAGAGAAAACTGTTAATAAAAATGTAGGCTTAGATATCCTGCACTTTTAAAAGAAAATATGCATTACAAAACGCTGTAGTAATTTGCGTTCATACAGTACAATTTCATACACAGTAAACCAGACTATATTGCATTTATCATTACCTATTATCACTGACATACAAATAAAATAACTACGTACAATGATCAAATTACTCTTAAGCTGGAATATTTTGCAAACAAGCATTCAAGTACTTCTCTGAAAGAGCTTCAAAGTTATCGCCAGTCATTTGAGGAGTCCAAGATAAAATTGAGAATGCCTTAAGAGAACCTACCATCAATTTACTTTGTACAAAGTATTACTAACAAAGAGTTGAACCTGACTCACTGGTTTCACTGGAATGTAATTAGTGATGATGCCATAGTAAAATGTGCTATTTATTGGACTTCCTGTGAGAATAGTGTCCAATCAAACAGATTATTATTTCCAGAGGGATCCTCATTGTGTTCTTCTGATGCAAGTTTAAAGGAAACATCTGGTCATCATCAAGGTGTATGAATGTGTGTATGAATGGGTGGATGGCTGGTACTGTGAAGCGCTTTGGGGCCCCTCATAGGGGGCTGGAAAGCGCTATATAAGTAAGCTCCATTTACCATTTTTACCATTTATCAATGATCAGAAGCCTGTAGGACTGTCACACTGTAATAGCCTTGTTTCACTGAAGCAAAGGAATGCTGCAATAAGAGGTAGCTGTGAGCTAATTTTATGGAAAAAGATGGGAGAGCAATGTCTCCACCTTTTATTTTACAAAAAAAAAAAGTATACTTTAATAGCTAAAGCTTAGTACAAAAGTGAGAATTGTAAATTTTGTTTAAAAGGAACATCACAAAGATTTAATTAGGAACACTTTTAGAACTGTACAAGGGCTTATATCCTCAAATAATTAGATATATTTATACAGCAGAAAAACAGGCTTGGCCTAAAACGTTGTTCTGCTATGAAGTAATACAGCAAACTCAAACCAGACTCTACTGTGAATGTGCGATTTGGGATTTTGTAATGGGTTATTTCTTGTACAGCTAGCAGGCTTCTATAAAATATGTGGCTACAGTCAGAGGCGGTCCTAGCCTATTTGGCGCCCTGGGCGAGCAACCCCAACGCCCACCCCCCTCCGGCCGCTAGATTGCCAGTGGCGGTCCTCTCTCAGAAAATTTTGAATAAAATAGATGCCATTTCCTGCATTTTGGTGATTCTGGTGTATTTTAATGGGTTGTTCAACATCTAGTTTTACCTACATATATAATCTATTCAATAACTATTTTAGAGTTAATGGCAGAACAAGAAGTAGCCTGAGACAAACATGTAGCATTAACACATTATGAACATTACTCAAAAATTGTTTCCATAAGAACATTATCAAATATTTTATGTGAACGGTAAGATACTAGCAATAACAGCATTGTGAGAGGTGGACAGTTGAACCCGGAGGCCTCTGTTTAATGATGGATGGTTTATTTTCACAAAGATGGCCTCCGAACCGGGCCGTGAGCTCCTCATCCCAGCTGCTGTATGAGCTCAATCGCACGATTGGTGCAGTGGTGGACCACCGTGCACCTGCTGTCCGTTTTGGGACTTGTTTGCAGCCACCCCGGATCGATCAAGGGACAGGTGGAAGTTCATGAAGCGGGGCAGAGCAGAACCACATATTTGGATTTCTTTCGGCCGTGAAACAGCACCACAGACTTGGAGGCGGCAGTGGAAAAGAACACTGTGGTCTATTGGATAACAAACAAGAACATTATCTGGCTTCTGCACATGTCCTTGAAAAGCAGGCTGTGGGAATCCATTCTCCTAGAGTGAGGAGCTGAAGAGCCCCCCCCCTCCCCCTCCCCAGAGATTTCTGTGAAGCTTCAGATAACACCCAGCTGCACATCTGCTGAACTCTGTGTTTGTCTGAAATTAATCATAGACTCAATCTCCTTGCCTGCCGTCTCTCCTTTGTTATTGTAACTAAATGTGCTCTTTGATATGGTTTTTACTGGATCACGCGGTGTCTTGAAGACAAAATGTGATTCATCTTTTTTTAATATCAATGCTGTGAATCCCAGTGTTTCTGCCTGTTTTTCCTGCTTTTGACCTTCATCTGGGGACAGATTGGGCCTGGCCGCGCTAAGAGCATATCATGTGTTGAATAAACATATCGTGTGTTGATAAAACATATCGTGTGTTGATAAAACATGTCATGTGCTTTGTTTTGCTGCAGCTTTTTGCACTCATTTCTCTCTCCTGGATGCTGCAACTACATATTTACGTTGTAATTGGTGAAAATTGATGCAATGTTAATAAACCTTCTTGATTCTTGATTCTTGATTCTTGATTCTTTACTCCTCTCTCAAACCATCGTTTCTCTCTATCAAGGAGGAAAGATGACTGAGTTTGTCACAGCTCCTCAGACTGAATAAGTCTTTTTGATACAAAGAAGAATCTGTCCAGAGGACTACATTTATTGAGCCTGCATCAGAACAATAATCTGTAAAGATTTAGTACATTTTATACGGAAAACTAATTTTGATTTAACCAATTAATATATTTTCAATGGCAAAATATGCAGGTTTATTTCATATTTCTGTCATACTATTCCCTTTCATTGCTTTATGCATTTATTATCTTACTTTTAATGATAAAAATATAATGAGTCACTACTGTTGTTTAGAAAGTGTTTATATTACTAATGTTTGTTCACACACAGTTAGAACAGCTCACCTGTTCCTTCATACTGACAGGAACAATCCCCTCATCACCCTGGCTCTAAATCACATTAAAAAATTGTCATAATTGCACAAATCTCCCCTTTTTACCAAGACTTTTGATCAATTCAGGCCAATTTCATTAGAGAGTTGAATCATCTGACATCTCAGGGCACTTTTCATATAGAGCAGGTCTTCACCAGACTCATATATTATTTAAATTATTTAACAGAATGTTATGTCACAATGCCACACACCACAAAATTAAGTGACTTCATAATTAACTTGAACTGTGGTTTGCAGCAAAGTTCAACAGCTGTGTCTGTTTTCCTTCTCTTCTCTGCACCACCCTTACTTTTCCTCCCTTCCATGATCTTTTCACTGACCGCACGTAGTGTCACCTTCGCGCACCTAACTGAAACGAAAGTGAAAGTGGAAAAGTGCACGGTGCCCCAGCAGCTGCTGTGGTGATTAAACTGAGGACATGTGAATAAATGAAGGGTGGGGCGGCACAGGAGCAGTGCAGTAGTGGTGTTCTGTGTTATGTTGTTAAAAACAAAAGTTGTAAAAGATTAAAAATAAATAAAAAATAATCGAGGCGCAGTGTCTCTCCTTCTTCTTCTGCTTTGCCGCCCCCTGCTGGACTGCGCCCAGGGCAACAGACCGTATTGCCCATAGGGAGGACCGCCTCTGGCTACAGTGAGACGGTGGGCCACCGTGCCAGAACACTTGAAAGAAGTAAGATACATGATGAAAACCTTAAAGAGGAGTAAATATCTTCTGAAGTGGTTTATCCTAGTGTGCACGCTAGTCTCCGTGGTGATTCATCAAAAAGGCGTTCAATATAAGATCAACTGGACTTTATTTGTAACAGAAGACGTTTCGCTTCTCATCCGAGGAGCTTTATCAATTCAATGAACCAGACTGTGTGCGCGTGGAGTTATAACAGGAGTCACGCACCAACATATGTAAATTGCAAGCTGAGGTAACACATACATGTAAATTGACAGATCACACCTTAACAGTAGGGGGTTCCCTTGAAGTCTCTGACAGAAGACACACAACTGTATGTAAATTGACAAAAAACACCTCACAGCCCAACAACAGAGGTTTCTCAACAAACTTTGCTAGTCTAATTCACAGACAAGACACCTCTGCTCCCATCCGGTGTAAAACGTTTGGGAATCAGTCCCCAAACTGAGTTATAAGTCTTGGAAAGTTGAAAACTCAGACCTCCTCCTCTGTTAAGAGAAAGCGTTTCTCTCTTAACATAGACAGCTTCCTTCACACCCCTCTCAAACCATCTGTGTTCTCAGTCCAAAATTTGCACATTTTGGTCCTCAAATGAGTGACCCTTGTCCGTGAGGTGGAGGTGAACAGCTGAGTTTTGTCCAGAGGAGGTTGTTCTCCTGTGCTGGGACATTCTTCTGTGGATGGGCTGCTTAGTTTCTCCAATGTAACGGTCTGGGCAGTCCTCGCTGCACTGGATTGCGTACACTACACCACTCTGTTTGTGTGTGGGGTTTTTGTCCTTCGGATGCACCAGCCTCTGTCTGAGAGTCCTGCTGGGTTTGAAATGTACTGGGATGTTGTGTTTGTTGAAAATCCTTCTGAAATTCTCTGAGACTCCAGCAACATAAGGAATGACAATGTTTTTTCGTCTGTTAGCATTTTTCTGTTGATTATTGTGTTTAGCAGATTTCCTTGCTGACTTGACAAAAGCCCAGTTGGGATATCCACATGTTTGCAGCGATTTGTTGATGTGTTTCTGTTCCTTTTCCTTCCCTTCTGTCCTTGTGGGGATGTGTTCTGCCCGATGCTGTAAGGTTCTGATGACAGAAAGTTTGTGCTCCAGTGGATGGTGAGAGTCAAACAGAAGATACTGGTCTGTGTGGGTTGGTTTTCTGTAAACTTCAATGTTGAGACTGTCCTCTCCCTCCATATGCACCAAACAGTCCAAAAAAGGCAGCTTGTTATCGTTAGCATCCTCTCTGGTGAACTTGATGTTGTTATCAACTGAGTTAATGTGTCTGGTGAACGCTTCCACCTCCCTGGCTTGGATTNGGTGTAAATTTTCATACTTTTATACTATTATGAAAAAACTCAGGACAGTATTACACTTTTTTACTATTTTATGCTTATGTTTATTAAATGTTTTAGTGTTTGGTGTTTGGATGGTTGCTGTTGCACCGAGGGACTGAGAGAAACACAATTTCGGTCCTGTGTATGTCCTGTACATGTTGCAGTTCTGACAATAAAGTTGACTTTGACTTTGAAAAGCTCTGCAGAGAGTGGTGAAGGCTGCACAGAAGATGTTGGAGTCAGACTCCCCACCATCACAGACATCTACACCTCCAGATGCAGGAAAAGAGCCACCTGCATCATGAAGGACTCCACTCACCCAGCACACACACTTTTTGCCCCACTCCCCTCAGGACGGAGGTTGAGGAGCATTAAGTGTAGAACCACTAGACTGAGGAACAGCTTCTACCCAGAGGCTGTTAGATTCATGAATATCTAACCAGAATAATCACTGTGAAAAATTACACCATGTTGCTGCTGATCTGGTTCATGTTGCTGCTGATCTGTTTCATGTTGCTGTGTTCATTTGTGCTCAATGCTCATCTGCAACTCCCTTCTCTACGGCCTCCCCAACAAATCTCTCCACAAGTTACAGATGGTCCAGAACTCAGCTGCCCGTGTCATCACTCAAACCTCCTACTATAACCACATCACTCCTGTCCTGCAGCAGCTCCACTGGCTCCCGGTTAAATCACGCATCATCTTCAAAATTCTACTCCTCACGTTCAAAGCTATCCACAACCTTGCCCCTCCTTATCTATCTGACCTCCTACAAATCTCCATCCCATCACGCTCTCTCAGATCCTCCTCTTCACTACATCTCCATGTACCCTCTGCCCGCCTCTCCACCATGGGGAGCAGGGCCTTCACCTGCTCTGCCCCTCACCTCTGGAACGCTCTACCGCCAGACCTTCGAAACACCACCTCCCTTTCTCTGTTCAAGACAGCCCTGAAAACACATCTCTTTAGACTAGCTTATCATTAACTTTACTAAATGTATTTTTATTATTTTGCATTTTATAATCTTTATGTATTTTATATTTCAATTTGTCACTGATAATGTTTGAACTGTATTGGTTTGTTAAGTGTCATTGGGTGTCCTGAAAGGCGCTTTTAAATAAAATGATGATTATTATTATTATTATTATTATTATCTGTGTACACAATTTCGTTCCACCATATGTACCACATGTGGTATGTATAACAAATAAAGAACCTTTGACTTTGACTCGTGCTTGTCCGCACTAAGTGCAGGAGTTGGAGGAGATACATGTAGGTTAATTAGTGGTGCAGCAGCCCCAGAACAGACCAGTACTGATCACACACCCACCATTAAACACCACTACTTTCATCAAGCTGTTCCATTTCTTCAGTCAGGATATAGGACTGGGCGCTATGGACCAAAATTTATATCTCAATATTTTTACAAAAATCGCGATATACGATATATATCTCAATATTTTTTCTTACCATAAAGTTATAACAAAAATATATTTGAGTCAAAAGTTTTGTCCCAATTGTCACACAGGCACATTTATTAACACTGTAACTGTACAAAATAAATGTCTAAAAAATAAACTATTTACATATATTAAATAGTTTATTTTTTAAACATTTATTTACATATATTAAATAATAATCCTCTTCAGCTGAGGGTGGCTGTGGCTGAAAGGCTAGAGCATTTGTCCTCCAATGAGAGAGTTGGGGGTTCGATTCCACCAGCAGTCACATGCTGAAGTGCCCCTGGGCAAGACATTGAACCCCTCATTACCTCTGATATGCGTCTCATCAGTGTATGAATGTGATAAAGCACTGATTATTCTTTGTACAGGTATAGTAGAGTGCTGTATGAATGGGTCAATGAGGCACAGATTGTGTTGTAAAGAGCTTTGAGTGTCTTGATAAGACAGAAAGGTGCTTTATAAGTACAGTCCGTTCAGCTGCGCCTCCTTCACGTTAGTCAGCCTGTGTGAAGCTGCTGTAAAGTGAGCCTCCACTTGGAACCTTGAAGCTCCCAGGTCCGACAGAAGTAAACCACAGTTCAGAGCTCATTTAGCCGTGCTGTGTGTCTTTTAGAGGAACAGAGAGGAAACGCGACATTAATAAAGCAGCAGTTTATCATATCACTAAAGATACGGTCCTTAGTGGCTAACAAGACAGTTAAAGTGTTATAGCTGTCTTGTTAGCTGCTAAGGACCGTATCTTTAGTGATATGATAAACTGCTAGTTTATTAACATCGTGCTTCCTCTCTGTTCCTCTAAAAGACACTCATCACGGCTAAATGAGCTCTGAACCGTGGTTTATTTCAAGGAAGGAGACAGGTCTGTAGAACCTGTAGCATCACACACGCTCAGCTGCTGCTAAACGTCTCCTCCTCTGCCAGTCCACCTCCTGGAGAAGCAGGAAGGGCAGGAGGCGCGCGGCTGAGGGCTGTGTGTTTGTGGAGGAAGAATGAGGGGGGCCGCCTGGGAGAAACAGACAGCAGGATTTCTAAGTATAAAACTATATTGTTTATATCAAGATAGTCTCAACTTATATCACAAAAAAATATACTGTAATAATAATAATTTCTCGATATTTTAAAAATACAGAGATTTCTCCCAGCCCTAGTCAGGAAGTGTCAGTCCAGAGAGGTGTCGACCACAGTGATCCACCCCAGGGACTATGGCATGTGGGGAGTTTGACTGGGGGGGTACACATGTCAAACAGCTGTCATAAGGAGAGCTGTGGGGAACCTCTGGCTGACAGCTGGTTCCTCCACAAACATCAAGAGGATTAATCAGCACAGATGTAACTACAGGCTGTCGTGTAAAACAGATGAGCGTGATGACAGACTGCAGCGTTCACAATGACATCATGTAAAACAGATGAGCGTGATGACAGACTGCAGCTTTCACAATGACATCATGTAAAACAGATGAGCGTGATGACAGACTGCAGCTCTCACGATGACATCATGTAAAACAGATGAGCGTGATGACAGACTGCAGCTCTCACGATGACATCATGTAAAACAGATGAGCGTGATGACAGACTGCAGCTCTCACGATGACATCATGTAAAACAGATGAGCGTGATGACAGACTGCAGCTCTCACGATGACATCATGTAAAACAGATGAGCGTGATGACAGACTGCAGCTCTCACGATGACATCATGTAAAACAGATGAGCGTGATGACAGACTGCAGCTCTCACGATGACATCATGTAAAACAGATGAGCGTGATGACAGACTGCAGCTCTCACGATGACATCATGTAAAACAGATGAGCGTGATGACAGACTGCAGCTCTCACGATGACATCATGTAAAACAGATGAGCGTGATGACAGACTGCAGCTCTCACGATGACATCATGTAAAACAGATGAGCGTGATGACAGACTGCAGCTCTCACGATGACATCATGTAAAACAGATGAGCGTGATGACAGACTGCAGCTCTCACGATGACATCATGTAAAACAGATGAGCGTGATGACAGACTGCAGCTCTCACGATGACATCATGTAAAACAGATGAGCGTGATGACAGACTGCAGCTCTCACGATGACATCATGTAAAACAGATGAGCGTGATGACAGACTGCAGCTCTCACGATGACATCATGTAAAACAGATGAGCGTGATGACAGACTGCAGCTCTCACGATGACATCATGTAAAACAGATGAGCGTGATGACAGACTGCAGCTCTCACGATGACATCATGTAAAACAGATGAGCGTGATGACAGACTGCAGCTCTCACGATGACATCATGTAAAACAGATGAGCGTGATGACAGACTGCAGCTCTCACGATGACATCATGTAAAACAGATGAGCGTGATGACAGACTGCAGCTCTCACGATGACATCATGTAAAACAGATGAGCGTGATGACAGACTGCAGCTCTCACGATGACATCATGTAAAACAGATGAGCGTGATGACAGACTGCAGCTCTCACGATGACATCATGTAAAACAGATGAGCGTGATGACAGACTGCAGCTCTCACGATGACATCATGTAAAACAGATGAGCGTGATGACAGACTGCAGCTCTCACGATGACATCATGTAAAACAGATGAGCGTGATGACAGACTGCAGCTCTCACGATGACATCATGTAAAACAGATGAGCGTGATGACAGACTGCAGCTCTCACGATGACATCATGTAAAACAGATGAGCGTGATGACAGACTGCAGCTCTCACGATGACATCATGTAAAACAGATGAGCGTGATGACAGACTGCAGCTCTCACGATGACATCATGTAAAACAGATGAGCGTGATGACAGACTGCAGCTCTCACGATGACATCATGTAAAACAGATGAGCGTGATGACAGACTGCAGCTCTCACGATGACATCATGTAAAACAGATGAGCGTGATGACAGACTGCAGCTCTCACGATGACATCATGTAAAACAGATGAGCGTGATGACAGACTGCAGCTCTCACGATGACATCATGTAAAACAGATGAGCGTGATGACAGACTGCAGCTCTCACGATGACATCATGTAAAACAGATGAGCGTGATGACAGACTGCAGCTCTCACGATGACATCATGTAAAACAGATGAGCGTGATGACAGACTGCAGCTCTCACGATGACATCATGTAAAACAGATGAGCGTGATGACAGACTGCAGCTCTCACGATGACATCATGTAAAACAGATGAGCGTGATGACAGACTGCAGCTCTCACGATGACATCATGTAAAACAGATGAGCGTGATGACAGACTGCAGCTCTCACGATGACATCATGTAAAACAGATGAGCGTGATGACAGACTGCAGCTCTCACTATGACATCATGTAAAACAGATGAGCGTGATGACAGACTGCAGCTCTCACTATGACATCATGTAAAACAGATGAGCGTGATGACAGACTGCAGCTCTCACGATGACATCATGTAAAACAGATGAGCGTGATGACAGACTGCAGCTCTCACTATGACATCATGTAAAACAGATGAGCGTGATGACAGACTGCAGCTCTCACGATGACATCATGTAAAACAGATGAGCGTGATGACAGACTGCAGCTCTCACGATGACATCATGTAAAACAGATGAGCGTGATGACAGACTGCAGCTCTCACGATGACATCATGTAAAACAGATGAGCGTGATGACAGACTGCAGCTCTCACGATGACATCATGTAAAACAGATGAGCGTGATGACAGACTGCAGCTCTCACGATGACATCATGTAAAACAGATGAGCGTGATGACAGACTGCAGCTCTCACGATGACATCATGTAAAACAGATGAGCGTGATGACAGACTGCAGCTCTCACGATGACATCATGTAAAACAGATGAGCGTGATGACAGACTGCAGCTCTCACGATGACATCATGTAAAACAGATGAGCGTGATGACAGACTGCAGCTCTCACGATGACATCATGTAAAACAGATGAGCGTGATGACAGACTGCAGCTCTCACGATGACATCATGTAAAACAGATGAGCGTGATGACAGACTGCAGCTCTCACGATGACATCATGTAAAACAGATGAGCGTGATGACAGACTGCAGCTCTCACGATGACATCATGTAAAACAGATGAGCGTGATGACAGACTGCAGCTCTCACGATGACATCATGTAAAACAGATGAGCGTGATGACAGACTGCAGCTCTCACGATGACATCATGTAAAACAGATGAGCGTGATGACAGACTGCAGCTCTCACGATGACATCATGTAAAACAGATGAGCGTGATGACAGACTGCAGCTCTCACGATGACATCATGTAAAACAGATGAGCGTGATGACAGACTGCAGCTCTCACGATGACATCATGTAAAACAGATGAGCGTGATGACAGACTGCAGCTCTCACGATGACATCATGTAAAACAGATGAGCGTGATGACAGACTGCAGCTCTCACGATGACATCATGTAAAACAGATGAGCGTGATGACAGACTGCAGCTCTCACGATGACATCATGTAAAACAGATGAGCGTGATGACAGACTGCAGCTCTCACGATGACATCATGTAAAACAGATGAGCGTGATGACAGACTGCAGCTCTCACGATGACATCATGTAAAACAGATGAGCGTGATGACAGACTGCAGCTCTCACGATGACATCATGTAAAACAGATGAGCGTGATGACAGACTGCAGCTCTCACGATGACATCATGTAAAACAGATGAGCGTGATGACAGACTGCAGCTCTCACGATGACATCATGTAAAACAGATGAGCGTGATGACAGACTGCAGCTCTCACGATGACATCATGTAAAACAGATGAGCGTGATGACAGACTGCAGCTCTCACGATGACATCATGTAAAACAGATGAGCGTGATGACAGACTGCAGCTCTCACGATGACATCATGTAAAACAGATGAGCGTGATGACAGACTGCAGCTCTCACGATGACATCATGTAAAACAGATGAGCGTGATGACAGACTGCAGCTCTCACGATGACATCATGTAAAACAGATGAGCGTGATGACAGACTGCAGCTCTCACGATGACATCATGTAAAACAGATGAGCGTGATGACAGACTGCAGCTCTCACGATGACATCATGTAAAACAGATGAGCGTGATGACAGACTGCAGCTCTCACGATGACATCATGTAAAACAGATGAGCGTGATGACAGACTGCAGCTCTCACGATGACATCATGTAAAACAGATGAGCGTGATGACAGACTGCAGCTCTCACGATGACATCATGTAAAACAGATGAGCGTGATGACAGACTGCAGCTCTCACGATGACATCATGTAAAACAGATGAGCGTGATGACAGACTGCAGCTCTCACGATGACATCATGTAAAACAGATGAGCGTGATGACAGACTGCAGCTCTCACTATGACATCATGTAAAACAGATGAGCGTGATGACAGACTGCAGCTCTCACGATGACATCATGTAAAACAGATGAGCGTGATGACAGACTGCAGCTCTCACGATGACATCATGTAAAACAGATGAGCGTGATGACAGACTGCAGCTCTCACGATGACATCATGTAAAACAGATGAGCGTGATGACAGACTGCAGCTCTCACGATGACATCATGTAAAACAGATGAGCGTGATGACAGACTGCAGCTCTCACGATGACATCATGTAAAACAGATGAGCGTGATGACAGACTGCAGCTCTCACGATGACATCATGTAAAACAGATGAGCGTGATGACAGACTGCAGCTCTCACGATGACATCATGTAAAACAGATGAGCGTGATGACAGACTGCAGCTCTCACGATGACATCATGTAAAACAGATGAGCGTGATGACAGACTGCAGCTCTCACGATGACATCATGTAAAACAGATGAGCGTGATGACAGACTGCAGCTCTCACGATGACATCATGTAAAACAGATGAGCGTGATGACAGACTGCAGCTCTCACGATGACATCATGTAAAACAGATGAGCGTGATGACAGACTGCAGCTCTCACGATGACATCATGTAAAACAGATGAGCGTGATGACAGACTGCAGCTCTCACGATGACATCATGTAAAACAGATGAGCGTGATGACAGACTGCAGCTCTCACGATGACATCATGTAAAACAGATGAGCGTGATGACAGACTGCAGCTCTCACGATGACATCATGTAAAACAGATGAGCGTGATGACAGACTGCAGCTCTCACGATGACATCATGTAAAACAGATGAGCGTGATGACAGACTGCAGCTCTCACGATGACATCATGTAAAACAGATGAGCGTGATGACAGACTGCAGCTCTCACGATGACATCATGTAAAACAGATGAGCGTGATGACAGACTGCAGCTCTCACGATGACATCATGTAAAACAGATGAGCGTGATGACAGACTGCAGCTCTCACGATGACATCATGTAAAACAGATGAGCGTGATGACAGACTGCAGCTCTCACGATGACATCATGTAAAACAGATGAGCGTGATGACAGACTGCAGCTCTCACGATGACATCATGTAAAACAGATGAGCGTGATGACAGACTGCAGCTCTCACGATGACATCATGTAAAACAGATGAGCGTGATGACAGACTGCAGCTCTCACGATGACATCATGTAAAACAGATGAGCGTGATGACAGACTGCAGCTCTCACGATGACATCATGTAAAACAGATGAGCGTGATGACAGACTGCAGCTCTCACGATGACATCATGTAAAACAGATGAGCGTGATGACAGACTGCAGCTCTCACGATGACATCATGTAAAACAGATGAGCGTGATGACAGACTGCAGCTCTCACGATGACATCATGTAAAACAGATGAGCGTGATGACAGACTGCAGCTCTCACGATGACATCATGTAAAACAGATGAGCGTGATGACAGACTGCAGCTCTCACGATGACATCATGTAAAACAGATGAGCGTGATGACAGACTGCAGCTCTCACGATGACATCATGTAAAACAGATGAGCGTGATGACAGACTGCAGCTCTCACGATGACATCATGTAAAACAGATGAGCGTGATGACAGACTGCAGCTCTCACGATGACATCATGTAAAACAGATGAGCGTGATGACAGACTGCAGCTCTCACGATGACATCATGTAAAACAGATGAGCGTGATGACAGACTGCAGCTCTCACGATGACATCATGTAAAACAGATGAGCGTGATGACAGACTGCAGCTCTCACGATGACATCATGTAAAACAGATGAGCGTGATGACAGACTGCAGCTCTCACGATGACATCATGTAAAACAGATGAGCGTGATGACAGACTGCAGCTCTCACGATGACATCATGTAAAACAGATGAGCGTGATGACAGACTGCAGCTCTCACGATGACATCATGTAAAACAGATGAGCGTGATGACAGACTGCAGCTCTCACGATGACATCATGTAAAACAGATGAGCGTGATGACAGACTGCAGCTCTCACGATGACATCATGTAAAACAGATGAGCGTGATGACAGACTGCAGCTCTCACGATGACATCATGTAAAACAGATGAGCGTGATGACAGACTGCAGCTCTCACGATGACATCATGTAAAACAGATGAGCGTGATGACAGACTGCAGCTCTCACGATGACATCATGTAAAACAGATGAGCGTGATGACAGACTGCAGCTCTCACGATGACATCATGTAAAACAGATGAGCGTGATGACAGACTGCAGCTCTCACGATGACATCATGTAAAACAGATGAGCGTGATGACAGACTGCAGCTCTCACGATGACATCATGTAAAACAGATGAGCGTGATGACAGACTGCAGCTCTCACGATGACATCATGTAAAACAGATGAGCGTGATGACAGACTGCAGCTCTCACGATGACATCATGTAAAACAGATGAGCGTGATGACAGACTGCAGCTCTCACGATGACATCATGTAAAACAGATGAGCGTGATGACAGACTGCAGCTCTCACGATGACATCATGTAAAACAGATGAGCGTGATGACAGACTGCAGCTCTCACGATGACATCATGTAAAACAGATGAGCGTGATGACAGACTGCAGCTCTCACGATGACATCATGTAAAACAGATGAGCGTGATGACAGACTGCAGCTCTCACGATGACATCATGTAAAACAGATGAGCGTGATGACAGACTGCAGCTCTCACGATGACATCATGTAAAACAGATGAGCGTGATGACAGACTGCAGCTCTCACGATGACATCATGTAAAACAGATGAGCGTGATGACAGACTGCAGCTCTCACGATGACATCATGTAAAACAGATGAGCGTGATGACAGACTGCAGCTCTCACGATGACATCATGTAAAACAGATGAGCGTGATGACAGACTGCAGCTCTCACGATGACATCATGTAAAACAGATGAGCGTGATGACAGACTGCAGCGCTCACGATGACATCATGTAAAACAGATGAGCGTGATGACAGACTGCAGCGCTCACGATGACATCATTTCCAGCTCCGTCATACTTTCTGTTCGTCAGTTTTAGTTCGTACTTGCGTATGAAGACAGGTTTGAGTCGCGGCTCTGCTTCGTCCTCGCTGTCCGTGTACTCTTCGTACTCTGACTCCGACTCTGAATCCTCCACAGACTTCCCCTCTTCTTCCACCTCCATGACCTCCATGTCTTCGTTCTTTCTCTCCATCGCTCGCTGACGCATCATCGCTCGTCTCCTTTCAATTTCCTGCACAGAACCACGAGCAGCTGATCAAGAGTTTATTCAAAATGCAATAAAACAAAGTCGTTTAAAACCGTGGCGTTGTTGGGACCTCGTCGTCCACTTCTTCCTCCTCCTCATCTTCCTCCTCGCTGCTTTCCTCCTCCTGCTTGGGGTGCCACGTGCCTTCATCGGAGTCCTCGCTGCTCTCAGCCACAACTTCAGGCTCTACGATCTGCCTGTGCCTCGCCAGCCTGAGCACAAACACAAACGATAAACAAAGTGTTGTCTGGCTGACGGGAGGCGACCCTGAAGAGCAGAGCACCACCTCTCCTCCACGTCTTCGTTGGACCGGTTGAGCAAACGTTTGAGACGTGGGTCAGAGACGTCGTCCTCCAGCTGCTGCTCCACCTCCACCACCTCCATTTCCATTCCTTTCTTCGCAAACTTGAACTCCACCTCTTCCTCGTCGGACGACTCCATGGGTGCATAGTCGGGACGTTTCCCTGAGACGTAGCGCTTCACCTTCACCTTCTCCATGGAGAGCTCACCTGGATCCAGCACAGAGAACGACAGACTTCACATCAATCCGGTTTAAAACAGCCAGCTTGGAGCAGGACGACAGAAATCCACAGAACCACCAGAGATCGTAGATTAACAAGATCTGAGCGAATCAGAAAACACTACACAACAACAAGCTGTGTCCTGGGAGACTAAACTGTGAAAGTCTAATATTATTCTGTCCAAAGTAACAAACCTTAAATAAATAAATCAAACCAAGAGTTACTTTATGCTTCAGATGGAGTCTCTACCATTTTAAGATACACTACTTAAAGTGTCTGTGACATCATCTTTGAACTTTGCATAAAATGGCACAAGATAATATCTTGTGCCATTTTATGCAAAGTTCAAAGATGATGTCACAGACACTTTAATAAATGGTGAGAAACGTTCTGGACTTGATGCTTTCAGAAAAGCATTATTCATTTTTATTGTTACAGACATCAGATTAATACAAAAATAAAATAAAAAATACAACCAAATCCCTCAACATAAAAACTTGTCAACACATCAGATTATTAAAAATATTTTCATATTAAAATATTTTACTGTGAAGAAATTAATCTATTATTGAGAAATACTGTGTACATTTTAGAAGATTTTTTTTTAACACTTTGAAAAAATAAACTGGATTTTACTCCAAAAGTATTACGGTAAGTCCTTTCATAAATCCATTTATGGTCATGTCATTAACCACCACTGAGTTCTGCTATCATTTGTTTATTTTTATGCATCTTCAGTTTAGAACAAAATGTCAATTAGTTCATTTTAAGATAAATATAATTAATCCTAATAATATTAGTCCTCATAATGTGACTTTAAAAAAACATGGATACAAGTTTAATTAAGAAGCACCGTAACAAACAAGTAACACAATCAATAATAAAGATAATCAACAAATAGGATTAATTAAATGGCTGAAGATAAGAAAAAATAGTACCATAAATATTTTATAGATACAAATAATACATATGAGCACGTAAGACAGCAGAGAAACAAGTTTAACTAATAAATAAGTTTAAAACTCAAACATAATAAGACAATCCTTATACAGTAATTAGTCTGAAGTTCATTACTTTATGTTTCACATTTTTTTTATTACAAAGGCAGATCAGGTTCCAGAGTACACCTCACATTGACTAAAGATATACAACCCGACTACAGTAGTAAGAATAATAAATATAATAAATGCATTAAATGCAGGGTTTGTATTTTTGCATTTTACTTCCTGTTTTCAAATCTTCTCTGAAAACACGTTTTTCTCTTTGGCTTTTAACTCAGGTTGAAATGTTGGTTTTACTGTTTTTAGTTGATTTTAATTGTTTTTACTGTTTGCTGCTTTTAACAGTTCATTACTGTACTTTTACTTTGCGTTATCAGTGCACAGCAGTTTTGACAACGGTGTTGTTTTTAAAGTGCTTTATAAATATAGTTGTATTGTATGTTTTAGAACTGTGCAATAAACGGAAAGAACCATATACTATCGTAAATTTTGATGATACTCTTAGGGAAATACCACATACACAAATGAAAGTTTAATTATTCGCTTCCCTCTTTTCAGACTTTCCAAAAGGAGCCTGAACGTCACATTCATCTTGACTAATACTGTAATAATAAAAATAGATAAAGCCGTTTTCTGTGGTTTGAAAATACAAATACATTTAGACTTTGTGTTGTTTGTTCTTGCTTTTCAAACAACAAACACACATTTTAAACATCCACCATGTGTTTCTTTACCCACAGCTCATGAGAACTTGTTTGTGTTTAACGGATTATGCTAGCTGCTCCTAGCTAATCGGAACCACTCACCCTTCTCGTTCCGGACCGGCACGGCTCCGGCCGTGGACTGGATCTGAGGAAGCTTCATGTTCACGGGTTCGTGACTCGACATGACTGCCTGGACACCAACGGGAACCTGGGGAAAAGTTTAATAAAGGATGTTTCAGTCAGACAGGGAGCTGCCCGCACGTCCAAACGGAAGTTCAACAAAATGCGCAAACGGACCGGAGGTGAAATTGTTCCGACTGTGACTTCCGGTTGTTGGGAAGAATTTCAAGTAAATTCTGTCTGTTTGTATTTTTCGAGAAAATAATAACTTGATCTTCACCTTTACTGATATCACTACTAAAAATATCCCTAATTGTAAATTTAATATTCATTTGATTTATTTCTGTTTGGAAATGCATTCTTTCTGTTTCATACCCTGGACATTCCATAGGGGGAGTGGTGGAGCAGCGGTTAGAGAGACAGTGGGCCTGTGATCGGAAGATCTCCGGTTCAAGACAACATGGGTGGAAAAGGTGAAACCATAGATATATACTATATATCTATGGGTGAAACACCCACACCTGCCTCCACCCTCATTCGCCCCACTCTGGGCCCCTGAGCAAGGCACCTAACCCCCACCATCTGCTCCCTAAAAAAACAGGTATCTTGAAAATGAGTTCTCGTGGCTTATTGAGACTACCTGGATAAATAAAGGGTAAATGAAAAAATAAAGAAATAAAGACATGTTGAACCATTTCAGGGAGATGCACTTGTCACATAGACCTGTTGCATGCTTTCCAATTATTTTAAGAGATTTATTAAAGGGGACCACAGATAGGTTTTTAAAAATTTTATGAGGTTTTTAAAAATTTTATGGTATGTCTGTGGGCTATCCAGACAATGTTCATTCAATTTAATACACAAAATAATTCTTAGATAATCAATTATACCCTTTTTAATTCTTCCATTTTTAACTTTCGTTTTGAACGACTGGTTTATGATAATGAGCTGTCATGGTCACGCCCTTCAAAGATCTGTTTACATTTACTCCGCCCTCTTCCCATGTAAGAGCCAGTATCTCTAATCTGGTGTTGTTTTAAAATTAGCTCTTTTTTATTACTCATTTGACTTACTGTTAGTGCTAGCTTAAGATAACTTACTGAAAGCCGTCTGCACGCGCCGCCATGAGCTGCTCCTTTTAGCCCGAATCCGATGCTAAAAATAGCTCGTTCCTCCTCCGCCCTTTTATGTCTGCTCGTTGCATGCGGCGCTTTTGGGAGCGATCTCTGCTCCAGTCCAGACACACACAAAGTTCACCGAGTGTTTCCAGTTAATTTATCCGTATGAGGCAACCTCTGACCGGACCCCACGCTCCTCAAAAGCTATCAGCTCCCAGCCAGCTCCCGCCCGCAGATGGTCTCTTCGCCGGCGGTCTGCTCGTTTTCCGTCTGCCGGCTGCTCGTTGGGAGCGATCGCTAATACGCTAAAAATTGAACTAAAACGTAAAAATAACAATTATACTTAATTTATAAAGCCATTTAAAACAACCACAGCTGCAACAAAGTGCTGTGCACATGAAATTAAGAACAATTAAACAAAAGATGAGTTGAAATCCAGAAAAACCACCGTCATGTCTGTTATACTGAAGTGGGTTGAGCCCAGAGCCATATAAAGTGAGAGTTGCAACACTCCCATATTTCCATTGTAAGAATGGAATGCGGAAGTCACGTGGGTCATGGAGGGGGCGATTTGTTCCATGGCTCTGGTTACAGTCTGAAGCTGCCTGCAGTAGCGCTCCGTCGCCGCCAGAGGGCGCAGCTCCACAAGGTTTCCATAGCCGTTGTTTGGAACGATTGACCGCCTGTCGGCAAGATCAAAGCGTGTCGGAATTCTCTATATATATGGCTCTGGTTGAGCCTAACCAGGGGTTGCTAGGTGAGGGGCTGGACTCAGGTGTGGTGTGGGTTGTGGCTGCGGTTTGTGACGTCACAAACCGCAGGATTTGAAAACGAAACGTTTCTATCAAAGATAAATAAATATACTTAGAGTAAATAAACCACTGGGTGCATTTTTTTGGCCCTAGGACTGTTTTTTTATGAAGTACAAAGTTGAGTAAAAAAAAAACATTAAAAAGTGAATTTTGAATATGTGGTCCTGTGTGTTCCATTCTAATGCGAGTAAATTCCTGTTTCTTCCTGCTTTCCGTGTATATCCTACCTTTTTATGAATGTTGTGTAAATGTCTTCCTGTATCAGTAATTTTCCTGCCATATTTTCATAATATATTTTTTTATTATCATTTAACATTCAACTTTACATAAATGTTCACTCATTTTCATCACTTCTTCCAGACCGGTGTCACATGACTCTGCTTCTTCTTCTTTTCTAACTCACGAGGTGGGCGCAGCGGACCATATTCAGCCAATCATGACCGTTGTTCTGAGGCAAACGTCTCTCTTTGGTCACATTTAGAAAAGCACGATTGGCTGGAATTTCCAGACGCCTTCAGGGTTCATTAGCATATTTAGCTACATCTACTAGCATATTTAGCTACTTAAACTACTTTAGCGGTTCTTCCGACGTGAAGAACAACCTGAAAAGCTCTGGTGTGTCAGTGTACACAGTAATGAGGTTGGTCACGTTTTGTTAAGAGCTGGGACACAGTCTTATTTATGTTAAAGCAGAGACAGAGCCCAACCAAAGCCTTAAGTCCTCCATCACAGAGTCTGGGTGCAGGTTGTTCGGGGCAAAGCAGGTCAAATAGGAAAATGTTCAAAATTGTTTTATTTTTTATTAATTACTTTAATTGCATTTTAAGCCCGGATGGATTTTGAACTCAGTTCAGCTCCTACAGATTAATTGTCCCCTCAAAAGAGCTCCATGTTGTTGGAGTCTGTCCCTTTGTTGTCTGTTGTGTTTCTGTGTTCTGTCTGTTTGTGTTTAGTCAGCTCTTTGTTCCTACTGTGAGGATGGCGCCATCTCCTGGACTTTCCTTGTGTTGTTTTCCCTCTCAACCAGCCCGGCTTCAGCTTAGTTACTTCATGTTTAGTTAATTCCTTATCCTGCCACAGATTAGTTAATTCCTGTTTAGTTTAATTCCCTGTCCTACTCCAGATTAATTATTATTCATGTTACATGTTTTAGTTAGTTCCCCTGGTCTGTGTTATTTATTACTTCTCCAAGTGTTATGTGTTCACTCTAGTCCTTCCTGGTGTTGTGCTCCAATTAGTCTGATTATTTTCACCTGTGTCTCAAGCCCTACCTGTGTTAAAGCTCCGCTGACATCATCTTTTAACTTTCCATAAAATGGCACAACATATATATATATTAAGATTGACCTCTGATCGTTTTTGCTAAAACAATGTGAAATGAATGAAAATTCCTCTCAAAAATAGTTTAAAATTAGCGCCGTTTTTTTACATGGTAAATACGGATTTTCCCATCGCGTGATTATGACGTCACATCTAGACTCGGCTCCAACGCGCACATTGAATACAATGTAGGAAGATACAAACGCATCCGTCCAATTTAGCCATTTAAAACTTTAGATTTTAGCGTTTTGTCTTCAGAGAAGCCAAAGTTATTTCGAGTGATCAACCAGAAACAGCAGGTTATATATTTTTTTCTCCTGATGCTGTTTTTTGTAGACTTTTCACTTCAGGAAGTGAGCAGCTGTGTGATGAGTTACAGGAGCTGCAGTTGACGAGGCAGAAGGAATTCTACAACATCTAAATCGTTTCCACAGCACTGAAATGGTAATATATTAGTTAATGTTTCTAATAATTATTCAACATTAATTTATAGTTTAAAAAATTAGTCCCTTTTAAAATATCTGTTAAATATTTTAATGTTTATTCTAACATACGTTCTGAAAAACATCATTCATATTTCCAGTTGAAATTTGCATGTTTACATGCACTAAATGTTCACTAAAAATAAAAATAAAATGTTTATATGTCAATCATTAAATTTAAAAATAAATTTATATCAAATACCGTCAAAAAACATAAATTTCCATAGCTGTTTTAATAAAAATATCAGTTTGTGTTTTCAGGTTTCCAGTCCATCACAGGGACACCTGGACAGGTCTCCAGTCCATCACAGGGACACCTGGACAGGTCTCCAGTCCATCACAGGACACCTGGACAGGTCTCCAGTCCATCACAGGACACCTGGACAGGTCTCCAGTCCATCACAGAGACACCTGGACAGGTCTCCAGTCCATCACAGGACACCTGGACAGGTCTCCAGTCCATCACAGGGACACCTGGACAGGTCTCAGTCCATCACAGAGACACCTGGACAGGTCTCCAGTCCATCACAGAGACACCTGGACAGGTCTCCAGTCCATCACAGGGACACCTGGACAGGTCTCAGTCCATCACAGAGACACCTGGACAGGTCTCAGTCCATCACAGAGACACCTGGACAGGTCTCAGTCCATCACAGAGACACCTGGACAGGTCTCAGTCCATCACAGAGACACCTGGACAGGTCTCAGTCCATCACAGGGACACCTGGACAGGTCTCAGTCCATCACAGGGACACCTGGACAGGTCTCAGTCCATCACAGGGACACCTGGACAGGTCTCAGTCCATCACAGGGACACCTGGACAGGTCTCAGTCCATCACAGAGACACCTGGACAGGTCTCAGTCCATCACAGGGACACCTGGACAGGTCTCAGTCCATCACAGAGACACCTGGACAGGTCTCAGTCCATCACAGGGACACCTGGACAGGTCTCAGTCCATCACAGGGACACCTGGACAGGTCTCAGTCCATCACAGGGACACCTGGACAGGTCTCAGTCCATCACAGGGACACCTGGACAGGTCTCAGTCCATCACAGAGACACCTGGACAGGTCTCAGTCCATCACAGAGACACCTGGACAGGTCTCAGTCCATCACAGGGACACCTGGACAGGTCTCAGTCCATCACAGGGACACCTGGACAGGTCTCCAGTCCATCACAGGGACACCTGGACAGGTCTCCAGTCCATCACAGGACACCTGGACAGGTCTCAGTCCATCACAGGGACACCTGGACAGGTCTCAGTCCATCACAGAGACACCTGGACAGGTCTCAGTCCATCACAGAGACACCTGGACAGGTCTCCAGTCCATCACAGGGACACCTGGACAGGTCTCAGTCCATCACAGGGACACCTGGACAGGTCTCCAGTCCATCACAGAGACACCTGGACAGGTCTCAGTCCATCACAGGGACACCTGGACAGGTCTCAGTCCATCACAGAGACACCTGGACAGGTCTCAGTCCATCACAGGGACACCTGGACAGGTCTCAGTCCATCACAGACACCTGGACAGGTCTCAGTCCATCACAGGGACACCTGGACAGGTCTCCAGTCCATCACAGGGACACCTGGACAGGTCTCCAGTCCATCACAGGGACACCTGGACAGGTCTCAGTCCATCACAGGGACACCTGGACAGGTCTCCAGTCCATCACAGAGACACCTGGACAGGTCTCCAGTCCATCACAGAGACACCTGGACAGGTCTCCAGTCCATCACAGAGACACCTGGACAGGTCTCCAGTCCATCACAGGGACACCTGGACAGGTCTCCAGTCCATCACAGAGACACCTGGACAGGTCTCCAGTCCATCACAGAGACACCTGGACAGGTCTCCAGTCCATCACAGAGACACCTGGACAGGTCTCCAGTCCATCACAGGGACACCTGGACAGGTCTCCAGTCCATCACAGAGACACCTGGACAGGTCTCCAGTCCATCACAGGACACCTGGACAGGTCTCCAGTCCATCACAGAGACACCTGGACAGGTCTCCAGTCCATCACAGGGACACCTGGACAGGTCTCCAGTCCATCACAGAGACACCTGGACAGGTCTCCAGTCCATCACAGGGACACCTGGACAGGTCTCCAGTCCATCACAGGGACACCTGGACAGGTCTCCAGTCCATCACAGAGACACCTGGACAGGTCTCCAGTCCATCACAGGGACACCTGGACAGGTCTCCAGTCCATCACAGAGACACCTGGACAGGTCTCCAGTCCATCACAGAGACACCTGGACAGGTCTCCAGTCCATCACAGGGACACCTGGACAGGTCTCCAGTCCATCACAGGGACACCTGGACAGGTCTCAGTCCATCACAGGGACACCTGGACAGGTCTCCAGTCCATCACAGGGACACCTGGACAGGTCTCAGTCCATCACAGGGACACCTGGACAGGTCTCCAGTCCATCACAGGGACACCTGGACAGGTCTCAGTCCATCACAGGGACACCTGGACAGGTCTCCAGTCCATCACAGGGACACCTGGACAGGTCTCAGTCCATCACAGGGACACCTGGACAGGTCTCAGTCCATCACAGGGACACCTGGACAGGTCTCAGTCCATCACAGGGACACCTGGACAGGTCTCAGTCCATCACAGGGACACCTGGACAGGTCTCCAGTCCATCACAGGGACACCTGGACAGGTCTCAGTCCATCACAGGGACACCTGGACAGGTCTCCAGTCCATCACAGGGACACCTGGACAGGTCTCAGTCCATCACAGGGACACCTGGACAGGTCTCAGTCCATCACAGGGACACCTGGACAGGTCTCAGTCCATCACAGGGACACCTGGACAGGTCTCCAGTCCATCACAGGGACACCTGGACAGGTCTCAGTCCATCACAGGGACACCTGGACAGGTCTCAGTCCATCACAGGGACACCTGGACAGGTCTCAGTCCATCACAGGGACACCTGGACAGGTCTCCAGTCCATCACAGAGACACCTGGACAGGTCTCAGTCCATCACAGAGACACCTGGACAGGTCTCAGTCCATCACAGAGACACCTGGACAGGTCTCCAGTCCATCACAGAGACACCTGGACAGGTCTCAGTCCATCACAGAGACACCTGGACAGGTCTCCAGTCCATCACAGAGACACCTGGACAGGTCTCCAGTCCATCACAGAGACACCTGGACAGGTCTCCAGTCCATCACAGAGACACCTGGACAGGTCTCCAGTCCATCACAGAGACACCTGGACAGGTCTCCAGTCCATCACAGAGACACCTGGACAGGTCTCCAGTCCATCACAGAGACACCTGGACAGGTCTCCAGTCCATCACAGAGACACCTGGACAGGTCTCCAGTCCATCACAGAGACACCTGGACAGGTCTCCAGTCCATCACAGAGACACCTGGACAGGTCTCCAGTCCATCACAGAGACACCTGGACAGGTCTCCAGTCCATCACAGGGACACCTGGACAGGTCTCCAGTCCATCACAGAGACACCTGGACAGGTCTCCAGTCCATCACAGGGACACCTGGACAGGTCTCCAGTCCATCACAGAGACACCTGGACAGGTCTCCAGTCCATCACAGGGACACCTGGACAGGTCTCCAGTCCATCACAGAGACACCTGGACAGGTCTCCAGTCCATCACAGGGACACCTGGACAGGTCTCCAGTCCATCACAGGGACACCTGGACAGGTCTCCAGTCCATCACAGAGACACCTGGACAGGTCTCCAGTCCATCACAGAGACACCTGGACAGGTCTCCAGTCCATCACAGGGACACCTGGACAGGTCTCCAGTCCATCACAGAGACACCTGGACAGGTCTCCAGTCCATCACAGAGACACCTGGACAGGTCTCCAGTCCATCACAGAGACACCTGGACAGGTCTCCAGTCCATCACAGAGACACCTGGACAGGTCTCCAGTCCATCACAGAGACACCTGGACAGGTCTCCAGTCCATCACAGAGACACCTGGACAGGTCTCCAGTCCATCACAGAGACACCTGGACAGGTCTCCAGTCCATCACAGAGACACCTGGACAGGTCTCCAGTCCATCACAGAGACACCTGGACAGGTCTCCAGTCCATCACAGAGACACCTGGACAGGTCTCCAGTCCATCACAGAGACACCTGGACAGGTCTCCAGTCCATCACAGAGACACCTGGACAGGTCTCCAGTCCATCACAGAGACACCTGGACAGGTCTCCAGTCCATCACAGAGACACCTGGACAGGTCTCCAGTCCATCACAGAGACACCTGGACAGGTCTCCAGTCCATCACAGAGACACCTGGACAGGTCTCCAGTCCATCACAGAGACACCTGGACAGGTCTCCAGTCCATCACAGAGACACCTGGACAGGTCTCCAGTCCATCACAGAGACACCTGGACAGGTCTCAGTCCATCACAGAGACACCTGGACAGGTCTCCAGTCCATCACAGAGACACCTGGACAGGTCTCAGTCCATCACAGAGACACCTGGACAGGTCTCCAGTCCATCACAGAGACACCTGGACAGGTCTCAGTCCATCACAGAGACACCTGGACAGGTCTCCAGTCCATCACAGAGACACCTGGACAGGTCTCAGTCCATCACAGAGACACCTGGACAGGTCTCCAGTCCATCACAGAGACACCTGGACAGGTCTCCAGTCCATCACAGAGACACCTGGACAGGTCTCCAGTCCATCACAGAGACACCTGGACAGGTCTCCAGTCCATCACAGAGACACCTGGACAGGTCTCCAGTCCATCACAGAGACACCTGGACAGGTCTCCAGTCCATCACAGAGACACCTGGACAGGTCTCCAGTCCATCACAGAGACACCTGGACAGGTCTCCAGTCCATCACAGAGACACCTGGACAGGTCTCCAGTCCATCACAGAGACACCTGGACAGGTCTCCAGTCCATCACAGAGACACCTGGACAGGTCTCCAGTCCATCACAGAGACACCTGGACAGGTCTCCAGTCCATCACAGAGACACCTGGACAGGTCTCCAGTCCATCACAGAGACACCTGGACAGGTCTCCAGTCCATCACAGAGACACCTGGACAGGTCTCCAG
>JBBPBX010009377.1:0-28113 GCA_038048925.1 Garcialebias charrua
GGAGAAAATCCCAGCGCAGGAGGATTCAGAGTCTGAGTCAGAGGACACAGATTGTGTTGATAATGCCTTAAAACTGCTAATGAAAACACTCGTGAAGTATGGTGAGGAGGTAGCAGCAATGGACACCCCGACTCTGGACACAGAGTTAGAAAGTCTAGCAACAGGCATAATCAAAAAAGGTGGAAAAAAGCTCAGCGCCGACCGTACTGTCAAATTGGCCTTTCTGTTGAAGACCAGACTGGACCATGAACTGTATAAGAGTGGGGACCTTGAGGATGAACTGGCTGATGAAAAAAATAAACTGGCTGATGAGAAAACTAAACACGAAGGTACCACTTCAGAGTTTGTGTCATACAAGAAAACGACAAATACAGAGATTGAACGTTTAAACAATGAAATACTGTTGCAAACACATTCATATGAAGAAAACATTCGGTCCAGAGGACAAAAATATGACGATTCTATCAGAGAGAATGAAATATTACAGCAACAGGTACAATCGATGTCTAAAGATCTACAAGAGAACAAGGAAAAAAGAGAAGAAGCCCACACCCGGTGCACAATGTTGAAAATAGAGTATGATAAATTAAAAGAACAACTAAAAGAGAGCACTCAATTCGAGGAAAATAGAAAACTCAGTGAACAGTGCACAGCGCTACAAACTGCAGTTGATTGTTTACGCAGAGAATTGACTGAAAGTAAGGTGGAACTGACCTTAACTAAAGAAAACCTCTTTAAAGAAAGGGAGAGGTGGGTGGATGTTGTGGCAAAGCATTCTCAAGGCATCACACCACCACCCCCACCACCTCCACGCGGTGATGCAGAACAGCTCACCGTACCTGTTAAGACCCGCCAGTCGGAGCAGGGACTTGCGTCCTCAACATCAACACCTGCACATGGATCACAGGTAAATGGGAATAGCAATGATGCTAAACTTTCTATTCCAATACCTGAACTCCAGAAGCTTTCTAGATACATTCAACGCTTTGAGCCAGGGCCGTTGGGTTCAATCTATACAAAGAACTACCTAGACTCTCTTGATTTCCAGCTGGGTAATTTTCCAAATGCTACTGCTGAGGATAAAATTGCGCTGATCAGGCTCACCGCAGACTGGCCTGTATATAACTTCATTGTTCGCCAACCGGACGCCATAAAAACAGATTACAAACTGTTGCGTGATACTCTTATACGAGAGTTCACTCCAAACATGGGGCCTGGTGGCTACCCTGATGCCGAGAAGGTCGTGCAAGGTAAGAAGGAGCATCCACAGGCATATTACCAGAGAATGTTCCAGGCTTTCTTTGGTAATCGCAATGAACCGGGCATGGAGGACGACGTAGGTTTTAAATACCTTTTCGGTAAAAACCTCCACCCTGATATAAAAGAGTCAGTTCAAGTGATGGCTAATTTCAGAGACAAGACCATCAAGGAAATGAAACAATGCGCCGTAAATGTTTTCGAGGCCCGCATGGAATGCAGAACACCCGTAGAGGTGTTCACGAGTGCGAGAGCCGACTCCCAATCGCTGGAACTGGAAGGGACGCGAGCACCAGCTCCCTATCCACCGACAGGCGAAAAGAAACAGACCTTTCACCCTGACAAACCACAAAGTGGGGGTGTCCGCTTGAGAAAAAACCCAAGGTGGCTCAAGCAAAACACGGAGGGTGAACAAAAGGATCAAAAGGGGGGTGCGCGTCCAACGAGTAAAGATTATGGGTACAAGGGTAACCCATATAACCAAGGGTGGTCCCAGCAGGAACCCCCGAACCAAGGGTGGTCCCAGAGGGGACACCCGAAGCCAGTCTGGGCCCGGAAGGGGCCCCCACGCCGTGGACCTGCTCCCCCTACCCCTCAAACTGAACAGTCCGAGACAGACAAAAAATCGCAGAAGTCCCGGAGGAAAGGCCGTAGCCCTCTGTCCCCAGAAGTCAAGGAGGAAATACGTCAGATGTTCGACACGTGGGAAAATACTAAAAATGAGAACAAACCCGGTGTGATGTGTAGCACTATCATTGATAGTAACTCTGAACATTCTAACAACAACAATGCCACAGTTGCTGGCAGTCACCAAGACATTGGTGGCCAGGATGCTGACAATCAGGGTAATGACAGTCGAATCGTTGACAGTCCAGAATGTGACAGTCAACAGAACGTTGACTGTAACCATGACTTCATTGTTACGGAGCCTGAGCACCCCTCGTCAGAAAAAGGGGGGGAAAGCTCACTCACCGTTGAAAGTGGCTCGCCACGAACTGAACAGTCAGACCCATGTGTGTCTGCACTAACAGTACTGATAAATGAAGGTCACACAGTCAGGGGTAGGCGTGATAAACGTCGGAGACAACCTGGTGAGTTCCTGTGTGACATTATCAGAAAGGGGCCCGCTAAGAAGGCTTACCTGTCCATCACGTTGGAAGGGATCCTCAGAAAAGAGGCCCTCTTGGATGGTGGGGCAGACATATCCGTTATGTCACCCACACTGTTAGAAGAGCTGCGGCTGGCCGCTAGCGGTGTTGACAGGGAAATACCCCTCAGAGAATGTGCTATAGTTTTGCAGGGTCTCTCGGAGACGAGTACAACCCTAACAGCTATAGCAATGGTTCACATGCAGATTGGTGAGACGACACTATACCACCCGGTATACGTGTCCACCGTTGACTCATGCCCATTTTTGGTTGGCCAAGACTTTATAAACCGCTTCGACGCGGTTATAGATTATGGCGATCAGACAATGTGGACCAGAGTGAGTCAACCACTGCCGATCGATATGCCTACACAGAGTAACACTGACCGTCTAACGGCAGGTACCGCGGAAGGCAAAAGGGAATGCTCAGACGAGAGCACAATCCCTGTGGGTGAACCTCCAACTACAGGTGAGGCAGTAGAGGTCCAACAAGAGAGCCCCCTCTGCGAGCTGAAACAGTTGGCACTCACCGAACACTACCTACCACAGGTAGTCAAAGGTGTTGAGATTCAAGGATCCCACACCGATGATGCTGTTCTGTCCCCTTGGACGGAGAAATCAGCGATCAGCCAAGCTTTCTTTGGAACCTTGGTTAAGAAACAGTTGGGTCTCGGAATGAACAAAAAGGCTTTCCGCTTCCCGTTAGACCCCAACGATAAACAGGTAATGACTGCTAAAGGGATCATTGACCTTAAACTAATCTGGAACCAACGAGAACTGGATCACCCGTTCCTCGTGGTCCCGAACTTACCACATGCAACCTACATAGGCTCCGACATTTTGGTAAGATTAGGTGTCCGAGTGGACGTCAACAACAATGCACTGTGGTCACTAGATACAGCCACGAAGGACTCTCCTGTGTTAACCACAGAGAACCTTAAGGCTGGACAGACCATTCCAGAGGTCTGCCAGGTTGCTAACAGCCATAACACTGTGGTGCCACCTCAGGTTATGAACAAGCCGGTGATGATTCACATCATGAAAGGACAGGCTATTAGAACAAAACAGGCATGCTTTCAACCATCTCCTATGTTTTTCAACTTAGGACTGTCCATGGAGGCCACATGCCAAGTGACCCTCGACGGCAGAACCACGACTGTCGCTGTGTGTAACACGAGCACAGAAGAGGTACTGATCCCAAAGCGCTCACAGCTAGGATGGTTGATCTCTACTGATTTTCATGATTTGTCACTCCACATCTTCCAGTTGCTTCAGTGATGTCAGTTGGTAGGTTCAGGGTACCTTGGGTTGTGTAGAAAACTTCCAAAGAGCACACACATTGGTACATTCCAGTTCTTCTCACTTCGTGCAAGAATGGTCACTCCAATGAAGGCCATGAGCTCCTCTTTGCTTAGATTTTTCCACTCTTTTCCTCTGCTTATTGTGACTTTTCTTCCCTCCATGTTTGTTCATGTCAACATCTCTTCTAATATACTATCCATCCATCCATTATCTTTTACCCGCTTCTTTCATTTTTGGGTCACGGGGGTCGCCGGTGCCCATGTCCAGCAATCACTGTGCGAGGGGCAGTGTACACACTGGACGGGTTGCAAGTCTATCACAGGGCCACATAGAGACAAACCACCATTCATTCTCTCACTCACACTTAGGGTCAATTTAGAGTTACCAATCAGCCAAACATGCATGTTTTTAGTCTGTGGGAGGAAACCGGAGTACCCGGAGGGAACCCACGCATGCACGGAGAGAACATGCAAACTCCACCCAGAAAGGCACGCAGATTTGAACCAGGGACCTGCTTGCTGAGAGGCAGCAGCTCTACCAGTTGCACCACCGTGCTACTCTTCTAATATACTCTCAGTGATAAACTGCTTTCATGCATCTATTGGAGAGATGGTGCTAAACCCAGGTGCAGGCCCTGACCGACTTCTCAGTAAATTGTGGCTTGGTGTTAAAAGAGGCATACAGATTTTTAAAATAATTTATATACAATATATATAATAATATATAATAGGTTACCTAACGGGTTTGCATTTGTTACAAGGAATTATGAATACAATGAGTCTCTACACAACAAATGCAGTAATATCAGCTGGCTTACTAAACTAGTGTAATGTTAGCTAGCTTACGGTAAGTACTAACATTATGTTGTAGTTAGCTGAGTGTCTACTTTGTTGACCAACATGATATTCTATCACAGTAAAGTCATGGAGTTGGTAAATGCAGATAATACATGTACTTTGTATGCTGCTGTGTCAAACTGACCTCCTAGTGGTGAGACTGCAGGTATCAGATGTGTAAATGAGACAGAAAATGTATCTTGACAGTCACAGTTGGTAAGAATCAAAGGTTCCCAAAGAAAACCCTTGAGATTCTATCCACCTTATTCCTGAGGGTGTCACTGTAGAATCGATAATGTGTCGTACTTCCGTTTGACCCCGGAAGTAGAATTTTTGCATTGGCTCCTCGTTGTTTGCTTGCTAATCTGCGCGCATCGTAGAAGTTCTGTTAAAGTTCTGTTTTCTGTTATTTTGAGCTAATATTGTCACGAAGATGTCTTGTGGAGCTCTGGTACCTGTTGCACTGTTCGTGGCTGTATGAATAATCAGACGAAGCTGAATTTGTGGCTGCAACTAGTGTGTGTTGAACAGGCTCCGATAAGAAAAACCCGCATCCTTCTTTGTGGCTGGGCTACGAGAAACCACCTGAAAAAAGTCACAGTATCCTCCAGAGGATCGAGAACACCAGGTATGATTTAAGAGACAGCTTTTAGTGTTATGATTTTATGTAGTCAGTGATTAAATGATACTAATATTTTCGTTCATAACTGGCAAATAAACACACGCACCTATATATGTATGCTGTGTGTGCGTTTATTTATACATATCTATCTATATATATATATATATTATATATATATATATATATATATAATATAGGTGTGTGTTTATATATATATATATATATATATATATATATATATATATATATATATATATATATATATACTGTATATAATATAGGTGTGTGTGTGTGTGTTCATAAATGAACCCTAATGTTTGTATAATGTACTTTTACTTTCAGATGGGCTTGATGAGAGTGTGGAGCTGCTCAACACCACCAGTCACATGCAGCATGACTGTTGGAATGTGGATTGACATAATGTCAGAACAAACCAACAACCTTATTCTATGGTTGCCCCGTGAAACAATTAAAGCAACATGTTTTGCAGAAAGCTAAAAACTTGGACTCCAGAAGTGAATCATACATGCAAATAACACTGTGAAATATTTATTGGCTGTTTCTCCCTCTGGAATAATCATGTTTATTTCAGATGCTTATGGTGGTAAATGCAGTGACAGGTATATAACACAGAACTCTGGGTTTCTGGACTATCTGCGTGCTGGAGATGAGGTGATGGGTGATCGTGGTTTCACAGTGAGGGACCTGCTGCAAGAGCTATGGTGTCAATTTAATCATTCCAGCATTCACACGCAAAGGATGCCAGCTTATTTCAAGTGAGAAGACATTAAATGTAAACATTTTTCTCAAACATGTACAGTACTGGTGTACTTGCTGTAAACGTAACACAACTCTTAACATGTTTTTTTAAAGGATATGTTAACTATTACATTATAAAAGTATTTGCTAAAATGATTAATTTGTTATGTACAATAGTTGACTGTTAACCTTCTTACAAGGTTAGTTTTTTGTGTGCACTATATCAGTTAATTTTGGATTAAACTACTGTTTCTATCTAAATGTCACTTTTGTCATTATCAAGTTTTTAAAGATCGTTTCCTGTCTATTTCATTATTTGTTTTCATTTACTGTATTTTATTAAAAGTTCTCAAGGTGCTTCATTTGTGAATCAGTAAAGTCTTTGTCAAAAGAAATGTCAAGCTCCAGGTGCTCAGTTGGTGTCCAGATAAACATCTTGCAGCTCAAAAGTCCAAAGCAACATCATTGTTAGCTGGACCTGGTGATGTGGAGTTTTAATGCTTAGACTGGGCTTTATGTTTGTTTAAATAAAGTGTCCCAGCTCTCTTAACATAACAGGACCAACCTTGTTAATGTGAAGATACTAATAAGCTTCAGAGCTTTTCAGATTGCTCATCACTTCGCCATCTGAAGCAACTGTCAAAGTAGCTAAGTATGCTAGTAGCTAAACATGCTAGTGTACGTTATTTTCGGCCACTTCTTCAAGTCGTCCTCCCACCCCTCAACAGCTGTAGGTAGCGGTAAAACAATATCTCCACATTTGAGTTGTGATAGTTTGTGTTCCCACATATTTTATGACCTAAAACCTCTGACGAAAACCGGTTAGCGCGTTGCTAGCGTGTAACAAAAGTGCCGGTTCTGACTTTCGGCGGAAGTCGTTCACATAATTCGCGCAAAGCATCATGGGGCGTAGGAATAAGGTGGATAGGAAATGCTTGGGGTCATTTTTGACCCCACTCATGAAAAACTGGGGTAGTGACACAAAAACTGCAATTTCTGAAAATGTATAAAAACATTTTAAAAAATTCAAATGGCTTGAAGTCACAAACATGTTTTATGAGGAATACATGGAATATGGAAGAGTAAAAACTTTTAGTTTCAGAGTTTTTGAAGAATAACAACCCTCGGGGTCATTTTTGACCACACTTATGCATCTAAGGGTTAATGTTTTAACAACTGTTTTATTTTTATGTGTTTAAATGTTCTTGATTTTTGGTGTACAGCACTTTGTTGCAGTTGTGGTTGTTTTAAAGGGCTTTATAAATAAAGTATTATTATTATTATTATAATTTATCATCATTATTATTATTATTATTACTAGTATTTAGATTTCAGATTTTAATAGCAGAAAGGACAGTTGTGCTTGAATGATATTTCACCTGCTCAATCAGTTTTCTCTGGATCTGCTCCCAGACACATCATCAGTGTTGCCAGGTGTACGATAATCATCGTATTTGTACGATAATTTAGCCCTCTGTACGATCAATAATCATGAAAAAGGCCAAAAATACGATAATTTGACCGTTCCTTGAACGTGTAGTTGTGATCGGTTTCCATCAGCCTGTCGCAACTGTCTGAGTTTTTTTGTGAACCCTGAAGGCGTCTTGAAATTCCAGCCAATCGTGCTTTTCTAAATGTGACATAAGAGTGACGTATATGCAGAACAACGACCATGATTGGCTGAATAGTCCGCTGCGCCCGCCCCATGCGTTAGAAAAAGCAGAGCCGTGTGACACCGGTCTGGAAGAAGTGATGAAAATGATAGAACGTTTATATAAAGTTGAACGTTAAATTATAATAAAGAAATATATTAAGAAAATATGACAGGAAAACTGGGACATTACTGATACAGGAAGACATTTACACAACATTCATAAAAAGGTAAGATATACAAGGAAAGCAGGAAGAAACAGGACACACAGACCTTAATAAATCTCTTAAAATAATTGGAAAGCATGCAACAGGACTATGTGACATCACATGTGCACCAGCAATGTCCCTGAAACGGTTCAACATGTTTTTATGGAATGTCCAGGGTATGAAACAGAAAGAATGCATTAACAAAAATAAATAAATAAAATGAATATTAAATTTACAATTAGGGATGTTTTTAGTAGTGATATCAGTAAAGCTAAAGATCAAGTTATTATTTCCTTGAAAATACAAACTTAATAGACAGAATTTAGTTGAGTTATTAAATTAAAACCGCCATGAAACAAAACAAGAAGGGGAGAGGGGCTCATTAGTTGCCACCAGACATTAATACGTATTATTGTCTATGGTTCCCACCCGTACTGATGCCACAAAGCTGTGAGTGCTTGTTAGACGCTATTCAACAACAGAGTGACTATGTACAGTATAGTGCATACTTGCTATTTAGGTTTTGACGGGTGTACGATAATTTCCCTCAAAATACGACAATTTTACGTCTCTAGTACGATAATCCTACATTTGTCACCTGGCAACGCTGCACATCATCCATCTTCTGTTTCAAGTGCAGAGCAGTTGCTCTTCACCTCAGACAGCTGGCTAAGAGGTGGCATACACCCTAGGCAGGTAGCAAGTCGAAGTGGATGATTAACTTATTTGACAAGTGGTATGTGATAGGTGGTGTGTGCTTGGGTTGATGGTTTTCACCATGTTCCTGCAAACATATAAACAAACATGTCACTGTAACGTTAGCTTAAGATGGACTATTAATTAGCTTAGCTCTATTGTTATTGCCTAACTAACCTAAATGTTGGTGATTCCACATCTGAAAAGGGATGCAACCTTTTCACAACATATGCTGTAACCGTTCTGTGGCAATCTTCATTCAGTTGCACCAACGTTTTTCCCTTGGACACTATAGTGAACGGAGGAGCACACCATGTAGCCTAACATAATTAGCCATTTCAGGTCGTTTGTCTAAGAAAAAAATATGAGCTAACGTTAGCATGGTGTTTGTATTTGAGTTGGTCTACCGCTTTAAGTCGAGTATAACTTGTTAGCTGCCTTAATGTTGGTATGAGACGTAGTTTATAGTTTTATTTACCTGATGGAGCCGGAGAAGAAGGCAGCGAAGATAATCCGGCGAGCGCTTCAAAGACGGGCCATTCCGTTATTTCTGAGGGTCTGAATCGGTCCGTAGGAGGCAGCAAAAGTAATCCGGCGGAGCACGTCAATTCGGGCCACGCTTTTACTTCTCCACCCTCCTTTGCACGATATAAAATTATTGCAAGTGCTGCACTGAGCTGACTGGTCATTTTATTAAAGTTAAGCTACGCTTTCGACCGCGGATGCTCACTCTCTATGGGAACACTTCGGGTTTATTCTTCTTCGTTGGTATTCGGCGAGCAGCTTCAACTGCCGGTTGGTGGACTAAGCATCGAAATTAGGAATCGAAAATAAATATTTCAAACGATTCCGGGAAAACCGGACAGTAAAGCTTGATTTATACTTGACGCGTCGCGCCGCGCGCGAGGGGCGCGCGCCAGAAGTGACGCGATTTCGCAGTCCCCGCCCCCTGCGCGTTGGCCCCGCGCGACGTCTTGGCGCGTGTCGCGCACCTCCGAATTTTTGAAACTCCGCAAGCCTAGTGCGCGCGCCACGCGCGCCGCACCGTTGACTTTTGCAGTGGACTGGGCTCAAAGAACAGCACTTTGGCATGCGCCGCCGGCGAAACTATAAACGCACAGAGCCGCACGGCTCGGTGCGCGCGCGGGGCGCGCGCTCCAGCTTGCGGACCAAAGCGAAAGTATAACTCAGCCTTTAGTCCCAGTTCCAAATGGTTCTTGATCCTCGATGCCCAACCCTACTCTTAAGTGATTTATTTTTAGATACTGAATTAAAGCCTTATGACTGTAAAATATGGAATTCATTTGAAGTAAATCCTTGACATTCAGCTTAAAAGTAATAGGTAAATTGTAAATAAAGGTTTTAAATAAAGTTAATGAAGAAAAAAAAGCTTCCAGTTTTAGACGCCGCCGAAGCTGCATATTATCAGCGATAACAACGTACTTTTAAACCTACTAGGAGATACCGGAGTGACAGTCTGAAAGCAACCTATGAGGATGATAACAACTACAGTAATAACAGCCATTTAATGGGCTCATAACATTCGAAGTAGCTGTTAATTTTAGATTTATTTACTTTATTTTCCATTGTTTACTGCATTTTATTTCCCCTCAGTTTTCTTTTGTCTTCAGGCACTATCCCCTCAGTTTCTGTTGTTTCAGCTCCTGCCTTGCCCACTCTTTTCTGTCCCAAATTGAAATTATAGCAGGTTTGTCCACTCTGTTCATCAGCATCTGTCCGTATATTTGCTTGGTTTTTATGTCTTCCATCAGTGTAGCATTGTGGGTGCGTCATGCCCCTGTTCCCCTCTGTGTTTCATTAAAGCCTAAGTATGTAACTTGTTTTTTTAAACATGTTTCTTCACTCTGCCACTATCTCTTGATATATTGATGTTTGACTGGTAATCTCTGAAAAAAACTATAGTCCTCTGGCGTCTCCCGTTGGTAATAAAAGCATTTATAAAAACCAGAGCGCCCCTCGGTTAAAGCTGCAGTATGTAGCTTTTTTTATGAACATATTTCTTCACTCTGTCACTACCTCCTGACAGACTGATGTTAGCCAGGTAATCTCTGAAAAAAAATATATATATATATTGTCCCCTTGCTTCTCCAGGTGGTAAATAAGCATTTCTAAAAAGAAAAGGTGACCCACCATTTTCCAGCCAATAAAAACAGAGTTTGTAACCAGCCAATAAAAACAGAGCTTGAATTTGAATCAGCCAATAAAAACAGAGCTTGAATTTGAAATTTAACAGACCACAAGGGGGCAGAGCGGGATCAGAATGCTTTGCCTGTTGAAAATATTTCTAAGTGCTGGAGTTCTACAGAAACTGCATACTGTACCTTTAACCAGCCAATAAAAAACAAGAGTTTTTAATCAGCCAATAAAGCTGCATTCCAGTTGTCCTCAACAGAGCTTCTCACGCCCCAACCCACGCCCCCACCTGTCCCAGCGCGCAACCAGCGAGCATCTGCGCATGTTCTCATTCAAAGCGATGCAGGACTGTTTTATATGTGACACAAATGTATTAAATTCCCCTTCTTCATCCCTTATCTGGACTATTCTTTTGTTGTTTTTTTGCCAAAAGTCAAGTGATCGCTCCCTCCTCCTCCTCCTCTCCCTCCGCTGAGTGCATTGAATGAGGAAATGACTGAGGTTGTCACGAGCGAATTAAACTCAGGTTTTACGTGGCTGCTCCAGTCCCTGCAGATTTTCTGGTGTTCTGGAGTGCTGGACCAGCGCTCCATGGTTTTATATATTTTTAGAACGTTTTATTAACATATAAACACAGAATATGCAGCGGCTCCGAGAGGAGCTGACAGCGGAGGCGGAGCTGATCTCAAGTTCAGCAGACCACGGGGGAGCAGCCATATATGGCTCTGAGGGGGAGGGAGCAGAATGCTTTCCCTGTTCAAAATTTTTCTAAGTGTTTTGGTCATACAGAAATCGCAGACAGTAGCTTTAAGTTGTTGCTGCCGCATCAGCATTTTTTTTTACTTTATGAAAAACTTTTAAGTTCTTTACAAATTGTGACTCCTTTTTTTCCCCATTCACTTGGGTCCCAAAAATAAAACCAAATTAGAAAATATTTTTTTTAAAAGTCCAAAGCAAAACTTTAAACAGCTTGCATAATCAATGCATAGCAACTTTTTTTTTTTTTTTGACACATTCACAGTTGGTGGCTGATTTTCGTTACAAGATAATTATTTCTCAGCTCCTCGTAGAAGATTTTTTGTTCATTCTTCTTGCAAAAAAACACCATCAAATAAGCTTTGGGTTGTATTCAGCACACTTGTTTTTTTAAGTTTGTCCACACGTTACAAGTTCTGGATCTGTTTACTTGTGGACAGCTTGCAAGTCATGAGGTCTATTTTTTTTTACTGATTTATTTATTTAAGAAAAATGTAGACAGCTGGTTCCATGTTCAGGTTTTCATATTAAGCATGTTGCATTTGCTTCTGATTTATTGATATCTGTGTCTACTGGTAGTTTTCTTGCTTCATGTGCCTTTGGCTTCAACAATAACCCAAAGTGTGATCTCTAAGTACCATAATTCTCAGGTGTAACGTGCACATGTCTTTGAGATGTACTCATTAAATGTAAGATAAATCCTAATTTTGTATATAAATAAGGTGCTCTGGATATTAAACTGTGGACATCCACTGTTCATTGTCAGTATCTGTGACCCCAGCCTCTGGCTGCTTGTAGCTTTTTTGTTGTAGTAAAAGAATCAGCCAGCAGATGCAGTTTCACAGAATAGCTCGTTTTCAATTCATACTCGGACTGTAACATAGTTACGAGTACGTATTTGTGAAGCTTCGTTGTGTGACTCACGGTTACAACCATTATACCTTCAAAATGAACACAATAACTATGTAAGCATAATCAGTGGACAGAACAGTGCCAAACACCTATGGAACTGAAATTATTTAAAAATTATTTACCCGTAAATCTTACCCAGAAGTCTTATTGAGGTAATGTGACCAGAAGTCAAATAGTAATGGTAAATTGCAGTAAATATTCATTAAATTGTTACCATTGATTTTTTTATTGATAAACACTTTTGTCAACATTCATTCATTCATTCAACCTTTATTTAGTCAGGTAAATCTCATTGAGCCTCGTGGACTCATTTACAAAAGCGATCTGCTGCTGTTTATAAATATACAGTACTTTCTAATAAAATTTGACTGATTCTCCTCAGCAGAGCTCATATGAAGAGCCCCTCCATCCCATTGTCTTTTTTTCCTCCCTCCTGTTGTCTCCTCTGCTGTTTAATTTTCATTCAACCTTTATTTAGTCAGGTTAATCTCATTGAGCCTCGAGGACTCACTTACAAGAGAGACCTGTCTACAAACTCAAGAATGATGACAACAGCAACAGTAGAATTTCCTTACACAATCAACAATAGACAATCGTAAGAGAGGCATACAGATTTTTTTTAACAAGTTAAAGATGTCAAAGTAGCAAAAGAGACAGATTATAAGGCAGATGTAGAAAATCAAAAACAGGAACATGTCTGCATTGGTTTTTGCCAGGATTCCAACAGATTCTTAAAGCCATTTAGAGAAGTCAAGGTTGAGATCTTCAGATCTTTTTGTAAGATATTCCATGAAGCGGGAGTAGGAGAAGGCCCTTTTTCCAAGTTCAGTCCTCACTGACGGAACACTGCAGGTAATCATGTCCTGGGAGCGCATGCTGTAGCTGCACTCACGCAGAGACATGTAGGAGGAGTATGGAGATGTATGTATAATACCTCTGTTTAAGCTTAAATGAGAAACTTGTATTTAAACACATGTTTACAGTACACACAAAGATTTTTAAAAACTACAGCTGAGCTCTCATGATGGAAAGGGGAGGGGGGGAAGACCCCTCCCTCTGTTTCTCCGCTTCATGTTCAGATGTGAGCTTAAAATGAGATTCCAGTATTTAAATGCATATTTACCGATACCAAAATAAATTAAAAAACTTTTATTGAAACAAGTACCAGACTTGACTGCTTTGCGTCTCCAATCCTGACCATCAAAACGTTGATGGAGCTTACGAGCTGCAGTCGTTTCCTCCTCGACAGCCGATCGCTTTTAACATGAAAGCTGCGTCATAAGAACTTCTCTTTACGTTTTCCATTATTGCTGAACAAATGAACAGGTCTGTGCATGAAGTGCAGAATACTGTAACAACATGGGAACGATCTTAAGAAATGAATTCACGTCTATCATGAGGGATGGTCCTCGAGAGTACCTCGTTGGTCATTCAGATTAGACTTCTGGTCACATGATGATGGAGTGGGTGGAGTTATGGTTGGGTATTTGAAACCATGAGATAAGGCCTCGTACATCTGATTACCTGAGGACATTCGCTCCTTGACACAAACACATGGGTCAGGTTGCTGGGAGACACAAGTGCCCAGCTCTATCAAAGGAAACTGCTAGTCATTGGTGGGAAGCTACCAAGACAGCAGGAAGTCTATTAAGATAAATCATAAAATTGAAGCTTATGAGAAAGATACATAAATACGATGCTCCAGCATATAAACCATGGGGGTACGAAGTGTGAGATTAAAGTACAGCTTGTACACTGACAATTATGGTAAATAGGTTATCATAAAATTCTAAAGCTTTTGTCCTTAAGCATCATTGCTAATTGCATGCAAAACACTCTGTTTATCATCAGTCCATAGGACTTGTCTGCAAATTGCATCAGGTTTGTTGAGAGGTTCATTTGTAAACGTGGATGCAGGAAAGATTTTCTTCTATTGGTTCTTGTATTAAAGCTGTATTTGTGCAGCTGTAGCTGTACAGCAGAGCATCGCTCAGGCACAACAGAGTGCTTTCCTGAAGGTCTTCAGCTGTCAAAAGGGGTTTTGAATTCTGTCCAACAATCCTAGCAGTTTTTAAAAAAAATCCAGTTTTTGCATCTAATCTTCACACATCATCTGTTCATGTTACCTGCCATTTTTTAATTTGATTATAGTTTGAGGAAAAGGCTACCTGAACACATCTTCACTCACGTCTGCTTTGTGGGCATCAATTATTTTAATTGTCAGAGTGCTTGGCAGCTGCTTATGGGAGCCCATGGCTGCTGATTGCTTGGACAGGGTTTGAGGAGGACAGAAATTAGAAATTTCATCACCTGGGGTTTACTAATGCTGAGTGTGTGAAGAAGCTGCTTCACTAACAAGCTCATTAAGGTCTGAGACCTCGCCACCTCTGTAAATCAACTGAGAACTCAACTGTTTTTAATCTAAAATTGTAAAACAGAATTGTGGCTTAAGATGATGAAAAGATGTGTTTTCTCATTAACTTTAGCATTTTTTTGTGCATTCATTCATTTTTCTAACCACCGCACTAGAAAATGTATTTGCCAACATAATAACAAATGCATTTAATTAAGCCCAGGCCATTTCCATATCTTCCCCCAGTTAACAGTCAAGTCAAACCTTAGACCAATATCCATATTTTAAGGTAACAATGGGGTAAATCACCATTTCTAGCATTTAGCGAGGTTATTATGATGAATGTACACACAATCTGCAGCTCTGTTGGCTTTGCAAAGCTTTTTAACAAGTTTCAGTTTATTGTTCAGCTGCACTGGTAAATTAATTTAATTGTATTATACACTCTCACCACTTTCGTAATGTTTTCATCTGCAATAAGCACGAAAAAAAGAAAAAGGCAGAGAAACAGAGATGAATGCACCTTGCACTTCTTGTTCAGTGCCACACAGTTAGCTGCCATGTGGTGAACATATAGTGCAGCACTTAGCAGCAAAGAAGCCACTTTATCCCACAGGACTTGATAGGAACCAAAAACAGCACTAAAAGAACAGGAGGTCTTGGATTTTATGTAGATACGGAGTTATGGAAAATAAAAACAATGTGGGAAGAAAATTTTAATCCACTCCTGAAATAAAAGATTATCTGAGCAACAATGGAATCAACTGCAGAGAGGTAATTACTCAAGATAAATAGATAAAATTACTGAGACGGATCAAATTGTTTGAGACTAATTGCGTTTCAAATCCATTTTGAATTAGTCAGACCATTTTAGCGTTTAAACTTTCACTGTGCTCTCTTTCTTGACTCAGTGATTTGTAGTCCAGTTTTTCCAGGTCCTTGTACCGTTTTATAACCAATTCATAAAACTATGCTTCTGTCAGAGCAAAGTAGGTCATGCAGGTATCGGAACTGTTGTATTTCTTTCAGCCCACTGAGCCGCCCAGTCAAAAGATATGAAAGATGACCGCATTCAAAAGGAGCAGCCACAAAGGTGGAGCAAGTGCACAGCGGCGTATCTGCTGTCGCTGAATAAGAGCTGTTATCCAAGTCATTAAAGAAAAGAAAGACAGATTTGGGAGGAGGTTGTGTCACACAATGCCAGAGCTTTTTTGTATTGTAATACCAAGTGAAGACGTGGAGCAACACATCTGAATAGTCTAATTTAGTAGATTGTTATGTGTGTAATAACTGTTAGATTGGGATCAGAGTAAAAGGAAGTATCCTGATGCATGCTCAATAATCCAGGTAGAAAAATCTAAAAAAGCAAAGTCTGGTCCTCTGGACATTCAAAAAACAAAACAAAACAAAGCCAAAAAAAATTGTAGAAACGTTTCGTCTTTCGTCCAAAATACTTCCTCAGTCTGAGGTGCTGTGTTCAGCTCAGTCTTATAAATAGCACCCTCTCACGGTGTTACACAACCAGTTTGCTGATGACAGCTGAAACCAGCTGCTCACATGATCAAGGAGGACCATCAGACTAACGATGGATCGTTAGCACCCTGATGGTTGTTTGCTATTCACAGATGTTCACATCCTTGATAGAGAGGAACGATGGTTTGAGAGAGGAGTAAAGGAGGCCATCTTTGTGAAAAGAAACCGTCCATCATTAAACAGAGGTGGAGGCCTCCGGGTTCAACTGTCCCCCTCTTACAATGCTGTTATTGCTAGTATCACTCAGCCCTCTGTGAATAGCAAACAACCATCAGGGTGCTAACGATCCATCGTTAGGCTGATGGTCCTCCTTGATCATGTGAGCAGCTGGTTTCGGCTGTCATCAGCCAACTGGTTGTGTAACACTGTGAGAGGGTGCTATTTATAAGACTGAGCTGAACACAGCACCTCAGACTGAGGAAGTCTTTCGGACGAAAGACGAAACGTTTCTATAATTTTTTTTGCTTTGCTTTGTTTTGTTTTTTGAATGTCCAGAGGACCAGACTTAGCTTTTTTAGTAAAAGGAAGTGTTTGTCTACGTCTCTGGAAAGCTGCCCCAGCTTTGGTAAAATGTGTGGAGCAAAGCCTTTTGCTGCATTGATTTGAATAATGAAATAAAAAGTAAGAAAATGAAGTTCTTCATTTTGATGTTTTGCGTCATCGTTTCTGCCACATTTAGGCCTCTGCTGCTCTGGATAACACACTGTATGCCTCTCTCTGATGGAGATATTGTTGATAGCAAAAATATCCTTCCATTATACACACCAGCAAAACCGTGTTACCCCCCACACACACACAAACACACACAAACACAAAGGTCAGGAAGGTTAGGGCTACGTCTCGCCACAACATTTGTGTCAAGCAGTGCCATACATTGTGCTGATGGAAGACCCTCCCTCGTGCCACGCTGGTATTTCCAGTCCCGGCTGTGACTGAATAGGGAAAGGCTATTGTGCTCCAACTTCTCTCTGGCCCTGGGCCATACGCAACCAGTCTGTCATCCATTGATATGCTTGGCTTACCATTTTATGATTCATATCAAATGCTGCTGGTCCATGGTAGGGAGATCATGAATTATCTGCTAAACCGTGGGAGATCCACTGATGACTGGTCAGTCTGTGTGGTGAGAACAAGCATAGAGCAAAGGAAAAATGGGATACATCAATCTTTCTTTGAAATCCTGCCCTACTGGAAGCATTTCAAGAAACAAGGCAGGGGTTCATCATCTGGACTGAATGGACTTTTCTGCAGATTGGGCGCCACACGGAACATGGAAAAATCATCTCGTAATTTTTTTCCCCTTGTTTTAATAATTTGCTTATACAGTAATTCTAATACTGTACTTTCCTGCAGCTTTACAGTGTATTTAAACAGCACTGGATAAATATCCATGTGACAATATTTTATTAACCGTATGGAAAGTTCTGAACTATAAGAGAACACGAAACTGAAATGAGCCAGACCCACATGAACGTCCAGGATCAGGGTTTCACTCTGAGGAAATGAAATGCAATACCAACCTCAATTGGGTCATCTTAGATTTATTGCAACTGCGATTTCCTGAGTGCATATTTTGGTAAAAGCAAAAGCTGCAAAAAATGTTTCCATCCAAATCATGAGTGTTGGATTATAACTCTTTCCTCTCCACAAGAGGAGCAGCTTGTCCACTAATGTATGTTTAGATGTGACTGTAGACGTCACAGTAAAATGGCAAGCTGATGAACAAGCACTTCATTTAATGGGCTTGGAGCTGCTGCAGTTGTCTGGCAGTTTGATTTCATTTGCAACGCCCGCCTTAAATCTCTGCAGTTTCTGAGAGCAGCTCAATTCACACCCCGTATGGCAACAAGTTGTATAAACACTGGACCACATGCCTATCTTGCTCTTTCCCTCTGTCTGAGATTTTTTTCCTCTCTGGGCAACCTAATTCAAATATTAGATCACTTTAGCTTTCAAATTTAATGTGGCTCGCCTCAGATTCTAAACTTTGCTTGCAAAGCAATGCATTTTTTTCTTGAACAAATGCAGGGAAGGTTTAAAATGAATTCAAATTTAACTATGGCAAGATGCAGACATTTTTTGCCTTTCGTAGTGTCTTGGGAGATGTTTGCCTACAGCAGAAATCAGCTTTCACAAAAAGTATTTGCAAAACCAAGAAGAACCCGTTGCATTTTATTGTGGGTTGTCTTTTCTTCGTTCTTGTTGTTCAGAATAGTTTGAAATTGCTCGGAGGCAAGTCATAAATTTGTTTGAAGAGAAAGCACAAAAGCACAACAAACATGGAAGAACAAAAAGCAGGTATAATGTAACATTTTTGTCATAAAGCAATCGAAGCTGGTTGGTGCTTAAAAATAACTGCAGCAGGGTTTTATTTAAGTGCCACCTCTTCTTCGCCTTATTGTTTTTAATTGTGACACATATTTGAAGCAATAGTTTGTTAAGGAGTGCAGACACCTAAATTGTGAAAGGGAACACGAATGGCATTTAGACAAAAAGCATCTTGCTGTTTGAAAAATTATAATACCGGTAATTGCAGGCTACATTTTTATTTACTGTGTGAAAATTGTTTCAAAATGATGCATTTCTCTTTACCTGTCTTTCCCTGCTTGGTATCGGAAATGTCATAACAGCTCAGGTCTCAGTTTTGCTACTGACGGTTGTTGTTTTACACCGCAACTGCTCGAGTTAAAACATACCATGACAGTGGGGGAAATATGACAATCAAGAAAATATTTGTGGAAATGACAGTTGTGCTTTTTCTGAAATACTTTTGTGTTCGCACAGATTTTGAGACAGAGGGACTTGCAAGTAAAAAGGCAAAAGTATCCCTCTATGTAACGGACATACAGTACATGATGTGAGTCAGTCTCTTTGTACAGTCTTTAAATATGGCTATGTTGCATTAGCTGCTTTACTAAATTCCTCAGGCTGATTCGCTGCCATAGAGCGTGACCGCACTTTTTTTTGTCCTGGAATTAAATGTCACCCGAGGGCGGGTCACTTGCAAACAAAAGGCCACCAGGCGATTTGCAGGTATAAACAGTCTCAGATAAGGAGGCCTTCTCTTGCCGTGCAGGAAATTGAATAAGTACAGAGCAAGAGAGAAACAGGCAAGCACAAAGAAGGGTTTTGTTTGCCTTACACTATCTGCATTGACCCTTCATAGCATATATCTTCATTGAGTGTGCACGGCACAATGGTCTCATCGCAGATGAGGAGCAGGAAGCTGTCTGTCATCTGGATCTCCCCATCTGGGCATCTGTTATCAGCACTCCTGTTTTCTGCTCGCATTGACCGGAATGCTGGTGGAAGGGAATGGGGCAAGGTCATCGCGCTCAAGTCAGTCAAAGTGGTCAGCGCTGCAGAGATAGCAGGGGATTATTGCTAAAGAATATGTGTGTGTGTGTGTGTGTGGGGGGGGGGGGGTCTGACTTTTAAAACTTTTTTGACTTCGCACAGGATATAATCCTGTAGTGCTGGGCGATATGACGATATATATCGTGGGGACGATAGAAACGTGTCTATCGTGCTACTTTCCTTCTATCGTCTCTATCGTGATAAATAAGAATAAAAAAATAACTGTCGCAAAGAAGCTTCATATTGTGGTTTTGCGAGATGACGGCGCTGCTTTATGTTTGACGCACGCGCGGGTTTGCGACACATGCTTTACGTTGTTAAACTCGAGAGCAATGGAGACGCAGGGGCATGAAGTAGCATCTCAACCGGTGTCACAACAAGGAGAAACAGCTGCACAGGCAGCCCAAGAAGAAGAACTTTTACCAAAAAGAGGGGGAAGCTCACCTTGTTAGCTTCCATTATTTCGCTCCGCTGAAACTCGGAGACAAAATGGGTCCAGAGGACACGAACCCAGAGTCCAACCGAGTCCGAACTCGGGTCCAGTTAACCAATACAAAACAGACCAGAGACACAACAGAACCGGAATCAAACGCAACGTTTTCTCTTTTCTGTTTCTTGCCTTGTTTACTCCAGCTTCCAGAGCGGATTTCTTCTTCGTGGGTTTTATTAGCAGCCGTTGTTTTACCGCCACCTGCAGGAAAAATTTGGACCAAAGTAGAAACTCAAATTTTACTTGATTTTATCACTTGTTTTATTTGATTTTTGCTTTTGTTGCACTTTGTAGCACTTTGAGATTTTTATTAATGAAAAGTGCGTTATAAATTAAATTCATTATTATTATTATTATTAACTCCTTTTCTACTTTGGTCCAAATTTTTCCTTCACACACACACACATCGTGTTGTATATATCGTGATGTATATCGTTATCGTGATATTAAAAAGTCCATATCGTGACATGATTTTTTCCATAACGCCCAGCACTATAATCCTGTATACAGAAAAAGTACGGATTCACTAGAAAATGACTTGTTGTGAGAATGAATTGCAATTGTTAGGTTACAGTATAGCAATGATGCGTACAACATATAAATTAATAGAAAAACTTTTGCATGTAAAGTTTTAAACCATCCCCATTTCATTTATGCTTTTGCCTCAGAGGGGTCAGACTTTGTTGCAGTCTTTTTAATGAGTGGCTCTTTGGCCATTCAAAAGTTGCTTTTAGACTTAAGCATCAATCAATCAATCAATCAATCAATCAATCAATCAATGTATTCACTCGATTAAAAAAATCATCATTTTACAAACTCATTATCTGACAACACATTTACACGAGTGAAGAGGGAGCAGGAAGAAGAAAATCTTGTATAGACCTGCCCCCTTTCTCAATAATTACAAAAATGTCATGGCCGTAAACATTAAATTAACAAAACAAGTTGCAAACAATATTTAAACAATAACATACATAACAATATACCACTGTTCATGAGTGAGGAGCATGATTTGCTCCTCAGTAAAAAAAACACCCATTCTTCTGGTTAGTACCCTTATAGCGTTACTAACATGCTTAAATGTCTTTAAAACGTATTTGCTCTAACCTTTTTGTTGTAAATTTCTTGAACCAAAGTCATCAAACTCTCAGCTAGTGTCTTAATGTGACAGTTACTTTTGCTGGTAGAATGAAAGCACCAGCTAAAATGTCTTGAAACTGGACACAGTGCAAGCACAAGCTGGTGTGACCAACACATTTTTTAAATTAGGTCGCTGCAGAGTCGGCAGTCTGGAAAAAGAGCTTCTGCAGGATGAACATTGTTAGCAAGACCTTGGGATGTATCTTAAGGACAGGGCTGATAAAAATCACCTAGGAGCACAGGCTCTGGACTAATTGCATTAAAAGTTGTGTATTTAATGAGCAGAGAAATGTATATTAGATTTAAAAAAAAAAACACAATTTATGATGTAAAAAAAGCATAAAAATATTTTTTGTATTGAAGTCATACAGTTTCCTTTGTTAACATAAAACAGAGGAATAGACTGGACTGCAGCATTTAATCTGCACTCAGTGCAGTTTTAACTTCAGCACAAGATGCTTGTTTATAGACTCAAACAGACTCGCTCACAGCAGTGGAAGTGATAGAGTGACTGTGTTAAAGACCACTGCAGGCTGTGCATCGGTAAACAACACAAAGAGTGTGTTTCTTATTAGAGTTGTCTGTTCATTATCATCTCAAGGCTGGTCTGTTCTCCTCGTCATCATTGTGGTCTCTTCCTCATTATTCATGTAATCTGTGTTCCAGTCGCAACTTCTCTTGACACTCTGTCTTTTAGAGAGAGCTCTGCACATGCAGGACTGCGTGCAAGGAGGTGGAGGGTTGACTGGGGGAACTCCACCCCAGCAAACAAGAACACAGACTCAAGCATGTGATGGAGACTAACCCACATCCTGCTACCCCCACTCTTTTTTTTACTCTGGTTCATCCTCTTCTTTTTTTTTCCCCTCTCAATCCCCACCCTCGGGGAGGCACCTGACTTATACTGAGACGTTCCTTGTGTGGAAAATCCAGATGGGGCTTAAGTGCAAGGGTAAAAGTGTGGGCTTCAAGGGGGGTTTAGGCATCACTCAGTGTGGATCAAACCTGTGAAACTATAACCTTGTTGCACACAGGAGATTTATTTTAGCTCTCTTCTTTCTTTGCGTTTCATCAACTTCCCCGAAGAGATGCAACAAAATGTTAGATATTGAACAAGCAATGGACTAATTCTGTCAGAGTGGCACTCTCTCGGGAGCGTATAAGAGGTTTTTATCTTCCAAACCAAACATTTGTTTCTTTTAAATGTTTAGCCTCTGATATTTGTATTTGTAAGAAAGGGTTGTTTTCTCTGTAGATTATGAAAGGTGTCAGATTAGGCTTTAATCAACCTAATAGAGTCCTGAACCAAACAAAGCATCTCGGCTAATAACGTCTGCAGCTGAGATTTTCCCTATCATGGCATTTTATTTTTATTATCTCAGGGGTTGAGAAGGAGCAGAGGCAGGGCAGCCGACTCAGGACCCAAAAGTCCCAGGCTCAATCCCCATGGACCTTACCAAGCTCCGCCCACAGGGCCGCGTTTCATTGGCTAATGCCCATAACACGTCACAGCGCAGCTACCACGTGCGTGCCGGTCTCACAAAACAAACGCTACGGTAGTAATAAACACATGCTAACTTACATTGCTAGCTAGCATACGTGCAGATTTTTTTTGCGTCAGGGCTGGAAAAATGCTCCTCCACCATCAGTGGGGTATCTGTACAGGAGATGTCAGGTACCCTGACCGTATTTGTGGAAGTAAAATTCACCGTTTCCCTAAATGTGAAACTGAATGCCTTGCTTGGATCAAAGCTTGTGCACGACCACAAAACTGAACAATTATTTCTTTCACCAGCAGAGAAGGGTTGACCTGCTTTTGAAACCTGCTAGTTAACAACACGCGGTCACGATGAGAGAAAGCCACAGTTCACTGAACGTCCTGGATGCTGTTGAAGTTGGGAAGAAACAGCTCTGCTAACTCCACATGAGCTAGCTAACACAACGAGCTCTACTGTCGATTTCACCTAAAACTGCACAAAATCGTGACACGAAGGCTGGATTTTAACTAACACACCGAACGGCTGAGCTCGTTAGCCCTCACAAAAGTAGCTGACGGCGTGTTTAGCAGCTAAAGCAGCAACGGCTAACCAACCACTTAAGGAATGAATGGAGATTACAGTTAGCATTAGCTTTGCGTCACAATTGAAACCGGCTCCATTAATCACAAATTAGTTAAAACCACTCTGCACATCATGTACTTGTCTATTCTAAGCTGCTAAAATAAGTCACCAGCTTGTCAGGTCCTCTGAATTACCTTTGAAGTACTTATTTGCCTTCTCCTTGAGTAGCTCTGCATCGTTAGCTACCTCCGCCATCTTCAGACCAAGGCACACTCAAACTTTTGCCAACAACAGAAATCACTGATTTCAAAAGTAACCCTCAAAACCATGAATGCCTGACTTACCCAGCCTTGCAGAACAATAGGCATCAGTGATCCTGTCCACAGCTGTAATAATGCTGAGCGAGCGTGTGAGGAGCTGCTGTTTTCCTCATCAGACATTAGCATTAGCTGTGACGCGCACGCTGTTGGAGGCATCGCGTGGCTCAAACAACTTGATAACGTCCAAAAAAAAAAAAACATGAACTTGTTGGTTCCCCTGTCCATTGTCATGGCTGATATTTTGTTGGAATCTGGCAGAAATGATACACTATTCGACTCAGAAATACCCTGCAGAGTGTCAGTCAACGCCATGTTTCCATTGAAACTAATGCTGCGCTTGGGAGACATGCAGCCCGGTCGGAGCTTAGGGGGCATTTCTGGGCGGAGCTTGGTAAGGTCCATGGTGTCTCTGAGCAAGACACCCCCCATATGGGTGCATCCCTGCTGCGATGGGCTAAATGCAGAGAACCGATTTCAGAGTCGGAACAAAATTGTGTACACAGGGTCCCAGTTACATCCAATAAAAGTATAACTTGTAAAAGAAAAACAGTAATAAGATCCATAAACTCAATTTAAAAAAAAAACTTAACTAAATACGCAAAGCACTAGTAGTACAAAAACAATACGCCGAACGGCAGCACGAACATGAGTCTGTGTGAGCAGATGAGTACAGATGAACACAGCAACATGAAACAGATCAGCAGCAACATGATGTGACTGATTTTTTTCACAGTGATTATTCTGGTTAGATATTCATGAGTCTAACAGATTCAGGGTAGAAGCTGTTCCTCAGCCTAGTGGTTCTACACTTAATGCTCCTTAACCTCCTTCTTGAGTGGAGCGGGGCAAAAAGTGTGTGCTGGGTGAGCGGGGTCCTTCATGATGCAGGTGGCCCTCTTCCTGCATCTGGAGGTGTAGATGTGTGTGATGGTGGGGAGACTGTGATGTGATTTCACCATTGTATGGGAACATACAATGATAGCACTTTGTTATTTTTAAACAATGACCCTTATGCATTTTGACGGTTATTTGTTATTAAAAACGAATGATACTTTCCTGTTTCTTTGAATCTCTTCTTTGATGTGCAACCACAGAGTCAAGAATCCCACCACCAATCGACAAAGAAACGCTTAACAGTGACTATATTAAAACGACCTTTAGAGCCTTAATTTATGCAATAACAATTCACATTTTTTTCTTTTTCTAATCTGCAGCCGAGTCTGTTTTGTCTGTTCGGAGCACAAATAACCCACCATGTCTGCCGTGTCTTACTTGTGGCAAACAAAAAGATTTTTTGTGTCTCGTCTAATCCAGAGAAGAACTTTAAAACAACGTGCTCATTACAGTTCAAACATTTTGCCCTGTAAGGTATTCCTTAAATGAGGTTGTACGTTCACAGTCAAACACTTGTTTTTTAGCTTTGAATTTAGTCTCTGAAGTTGTCTTTTCTTTTGAATTCTGCTATCTTTGTTATCTTTTACATAGCTGCAGATAATAAGGGTGAGCAAACGTGTTTAAAGGCTTTATCTGCTCGGTCTGTTTGGTCTGCTGTATATGATATTGATATCAAGTCCTTAAATGTAAAAGGCCACACAGGCTGTTTATTGCTACCATCTGAGAGAACTCTAATACAGTTAAGTCTTTTTGTAGAGGCGTTAGCAAACAATTCAACGTTCGAAAAGAGCCACGCAGGCCAGGTAAACCCCAGGACTTAAGAGCCAAACAACTGAGCTAAAACTCCCGTAATAAATCTGTTGTACCGGTATCTGTCAGGGCCACAAATAACAGGCAGTCATGCAACTGCCTATTTCAGTGGACATGCCTCTGTCTGTTAGTGTGTGTCTGTTAGCAAAATATCTCATGACTGAGGCTGCAAAATGTTTGATAAATTATTGTTTAATATTGCAATGACAATAAAATACAGTAAACCAACATTTCTGCATTCCCCACTTTCTCTTCGCTCATCACAATCACTACCAAACTTGATGCCGTGACTCAACGAGGCTAGCCTGTATAAATAAAGGTTGAATGAATGAATGAATGAATGAATGCTGGTATTGATGTTTTATCATCATTTAGTGGTTCGACATGGCGCTAATGTGGCTAACTGGTTGGCAAACCTTACTTTTTGGTTTGAAGACCCCCAGAAATAACAAAACCCCTGAAAGTTTGTAATTTTCTTGGGTGGATTAAATAACCTAAGGCCTTGGTCACACCTATGAACTCCTTTTGAACATCCTAACTTTTGACAAGAATGTTTAACTAGCTCTTTTAATGCAGGTTTTGTTAGCTTAAAAGAGGCTTTCTGCCTTATCTTGTTTTTAGTGTTTGTGTTAATCAACTCACTTGCTTCGAAGCTTTTCAGTGTATTGCATAGTTGGCATGAATACATGTTGTTTTACGCACAAGAGAAAATATTAAATGCCACCATCTGGTGTGATAGCATCTATCTTTCTCTAATTTGGCCCACCTGAGGAGTCAAGAGGGAGCAACGGGGGCCTGTCACGCTGAAACTCAGCAATATGACAAACCCTTCACTTTAAACCCCCTATCAACGAGACATGCATCAACACCAAATATGTTTGTCTTTCATACCGTACCGTTTTTGCAAGTTAAGAAAACATTTAGAGGATGAATTGGAGAAAAAGCTGCGGTCCAAATTGCGACTTTGGAATTTGAACCTGCGACGCTGAATTCATGTATCACTCAAGAGAAAAGGGATACGACTCAGAGTGCTTCATCCAACCACAAATGCAGTCGGTTCTATATTGCCAGTTTCTATTTTAGAAATCTTATATGGGAATCAAGAGTGTCTGATAGCAGCAGTCTGGGAAAGGCGGGTGTAGCCCCGGGGTTTGTGGTCTTGTCTGACACTGTCTTTAGAAACAATTCCCAGCAAGGTGGACCAGAGAAGAGACTAAAGTGTCATGGGAGATGGTGCAATATGTCCAACTTGATTTTCAGTGTTTCGCCGCATTTCGACAGTTGAAATGAAAGTTGAGCTGTTGAAACATATTGAAGGCTTCTTGGGGTGTCATCTGTATTTGAAAAGCAGGTGCTACTTTGCGAATCCCTAAATCTCCTTTCTAATCTCCCACCTCTCTCCTCTGTGCCTCTCACATCTGATGAGGGGTCATGTTCAGCATTTGGGAACATTTTGGGCAGAATTTTGATTTTCTTACCAGTTAAGAAACATGTGAACTGACTTTTTATTTTATTTTATTTATTTATTTTTTACTATTAACATGTTAAACTAAGCTTATAGAAATGTTTGAAAGGATCATCTTATTGGTCCATTTGATTTTTTCTTTGACCAAGACAATAAAGGTTTTAAGAAACAAATAATGAGCAGGGAACTTAGTAAGAAACAAAACATCAACAAGTCTGTCTTGTAATGGAAAGTTCAAATTTTCTGAAGTAGGGTTTTAAAAAAAAAGCTATATACTGTATCTTACCTAATTCTTTTTGAAAAAGCTCAGTTTATAGAAAAATGTTTTAATTCTGAACAGATTAACAAGCTAACGGCTAGTCTGTGACTGGATTATGGACTATGGGTTATAAGCAATGGATTTATACAAGGATTCAAGGTTCAAGGTTCTTTACTTGTCATACACACCACATGTGGTACATGTGGTGGAACAAAATTGTGTACACAGGGTCCCAGTTACATCCAACAAAGTATAAAATGTTAAAGAAAAACTGCAATAAGATCTACGATATGACCTAAGAAAAACATTAACTAAAAACACTAAGCACTAGTAGTACAATACAAAGATAATACGCCAAACAGCAGCACGAACATGAGTCTGTGTGAGCAGATGAGTACGAATGAACACAGCAACATGAAACAGATCAGCAGCAACATGAAACAGATCAGCAGCAACATGAAACAGATCAGCAGCAACATGAAACAGATCAGCAGCAACATGAAACAGATCAGCAGCAACATGAAACAGATCAGCAGCAACATGAAACAGATCAGCAGCAACATGAAACAGATCAGCAGCAACATGAAACAGATCAGCAGCAACATGAAACAGATCAGCAGCAACATGAAACAGATCAGCAGCAACATGAAACAGATCAGCAGCAACATGAAACAGATCAGCAGCAACATGAAACAGATCAGCAGCAACATGAAACAGATCAGCAGCAACATGAAACAGATCAGCAGCAACATGAAACAGATCAGCAGCAACATGAAACAGATCAGCAGCAACATGAAACAGATCAGCAGCAACATGAAACAGATCAGCAGCAACATGAAACAGATCAGCAGCAACATGAAACAGATCAGCAGCAACATGAAACAGATCAGCAGCAACATGAAACAGATCAGCAGCAACATGAAACAGATCAGCAGCAACATGAAACAGATCAGCAGCAACATGAAACAGATCAGCAGCAACATGAAACAGATCAGCAGCAACATGAAACAGATCAGCAGCAACATGAAACAGATCAGCAGCAACATGAAACAGATCAGCAGCAACATGAAACAGATCAGCAGCAACATGAAACAGATCAGCAGCAACATGAAACAGATCAGCAGCAACATG
>JBBPBX010009377.1:34012-60204 GCA_038048925.1 Garcialebias charrua
TATATATATAGGGCTCAGAATAATGCATTACCTTTAAATATCCAAATACATTTTGTTAAAAGACAAAGTTGTTATAATCTCAAGGCCAAGGGAACAGAGATACATGTATTTGTAAAACCAAAATACAGAACTAGTTTAAAGGAACGGTCCACCTCAATCCAAGGAATTGGATTATGGAATGTTTTGGCGAATGAAGTTAAAAATGCCAAGTCAATGGTTACATTTAAGAAAATGATCAAAACTGAATTGTTAAAAAAAAAAAAGAAGTAGCATAATGTGTATTGTATTAGAGTTAGAAAATTAGAAAGAGTTATTCATTTTGTTCTGTTACTTGTAAATAATTATTGTTTGAACTGATTGTTTGAAAAAAGGGGCATATATAATAAGATTTTTTTCTTCCTTCTGCTACCTTTCATTTAATATTTTGTATTCATACCATTTATGGGATTGTTTGGTATTGTATTTTAAAATGAATACATTTATAAATAAATAAATGAATACTACCCAGAGCTCATGAACATAGGCGAGGGTAGGATTCGGAACATAGACCGACTAGTAAACAGAGAGCTTTGCCTTACTGCTCAGCTCTCTTTTCTTCTTCTCTCTATCTTCTTGTCTTGGAAACAACATTTCATCTGGAATGTGAACAAAACAAAGGAGATGATTGTTGATTTCAGGAGAAACAGGAACAGGTCCAACCCTATTTCCATCATGGGAGAAGACGTGGAGGTGGTGAAGTATAAATCATGTTCCAAAATAAATGCCTAAAAATAAACTACATATAGGCTATTTAATAGTTGTTTTTTTAGCCATCTATTTACATATATTAAATAATAATCCTCTTCAGCTGCGGGCAGCTGTGGTTGAGAGGCTAGAGCAGTTGTCCTCCGTTGGGAGAGTTGATGGCAGAACTCCCTGAGCGATGGCCGCTCCTCACAGCAGCTTGTTGAGCTTCTTGTCATTGTGGACAGCCAACTGCAGGTGTCGGGAGATGATCCTGGCCTTCTTGTTGTCATAACCCACGTTTCCTGCCAGCTCCAGGATCTCAGAAGTCACTTGAGCACCTCCGCCAGGTAGACGGAGATGCCTCCACGGTGCCTCCTTTACAACTCATTTTTGATTTGCGGCTGTAGTTGAGGTAATATTTGAACTTTCAGATGTTAATTAGCTGCTCACAGCTGTACAAAAACCACCCTGTTGTCATGGTTACGCATCATAGCCATTGTCCAAAAACAAAAAGGTTTCAGTAAAAATCTTTCCAGCTGCACTGCATCCAATATCAGAGGAAAAAAATCATCCAAAAAAGGTGATTTACATCCAGAAAAAAGAGGAATTAAAGTTTTCAAAAGCAACATCCCAGAATGAAAGTAGCAGAGTTGCTCCAACATGCAGCCACCTTGAGCGGTGCAATTCTAGAACGTCTGGTATGAATGGCAGTGAGCAATATGCATTTCGTTAAGTAATGCTAGGCTTTTTGTTTACATGATGCTGTAAAGTTTTTCATATAACACCCTAAACCTTATGACAAATCCTAAGACAAAACATAAAGACGTGGATTTACAAACAAAACATGTAGAACGTCCCTCCGGAGAGGAAGAAGACGAAGGACTTGTGGTAATGTGTAAGTTGGAGAGCTGCCAGCTGATGCCGCTGAAAGCTTCTGGTCAAGTTGGTTTTGAGATACTGCTGATAGATTATTATGTCTACAAACCGCAGCGATGGATTCCCAGAACTGTTGACTGCCTTGTGTGTGCGCTTGGTTGTGTATTTCAAAAAGAACACGGCAGTTTGAATTGAGCCTTTTCTTCCTCGCAATTCATTAAAGATGCAAATTTTATTATATCAGTTTTCTTCTTATTTTGTTCCAAAAACATGTTTTTCAAAACAAAGCAAAAGTCAATCAGGTGACTTCTGGTCTATCTTGCTTGATCATTGCCTATAGTTAATTGCTTTGCATCAAACTGTAGCATTTAGCCTTTGTTTTCCTACACTTGAATGTCAAATAGAGACAAATGGATTTAAATCAGTTACAGAATAAACGAGCACAATGTGCTACAACAGATTGACCAGCTATTCAAATACAGAAAACAATTAAGTGTGAGAAAATAATAAGAAATAAAACAAAACACATGCCAGATTAACAAAAATCTACTTGAAAATGAGAAAGAAACTGTATACAGTACATATCTTGAGGAAAATTAATATATATAAAAAAAATTTAAAAAAACTTCAACATCCAGTTGTCATTAGGGGTGTAACGGTATGCTAAAATCACATTTCGGTTCAGTTCAGTTTCAAGGAGTGCTCGGTTCGGTTTATTTTCGGTACAAAAAAAAAAAGACAAAATAAAGACTTAATAATTGTTTATTTTGAAAATATGCCAAAAATATGTTTGTATAAAAATAAATAAAAGTGACCCATTTGGATGATATTTTAAATAAACATCACTCTTTACAACAAATAAACTATATTAACAATAATAAAAATCGTAATACAATAACAGTCAGAACCAGAGCAATAAGCAGCAACAGACTGTTTATGATCTAACTAATCAAGTTTAAAGTTTTTGTCCAAAAAGACCAACTTGTCCACATTTTCTGCTAAAAGCACAGATCTAGTTGCAGTGAATATCTCCAGTGGTGGAGAAAATCATCTCAACAACAACAGTAGCAGCAGTGGGGCTGTATTTGTCCTCATTACTCACAACCTCTTCTTGGACCTGCTCCCCCAGGTGGGACAGGTCCCTGGAAAAGTTCAGAGTTCAGTCATCACAGACTTCTTAGCTGCAGGTGATCTGGTGGATTTCTCTGAAGAGGAAGAAGACTCAGCTGCTGTCTCTGCCCCAGACAGGAGATAAAACACAGAGGTTAAAAAAAATAAGTTAATAAGATTATGATTTTAAATAAAAAAGATTAATTAGACAATAATAATAAAAGAACAATACCTCTTCTTGAACGGTTGAGGTGGTTGAATTTCATCATCATCATCATCATCATCATCATCATCATCATCATCATCATCATCATCATCATCATCATCATCATCATCATCATCATCATCATCATCATCATCATCATCAGGGCTTTAATCAGCTCCAGGGCTAGTTGACAATATCAGTTTGAGCTTTTTCATAAAGTGCTGAACTTTTTGACTGAAGTGTTGACATGATGGATGTTGTAGCGAGGCTCAAGAACTTTAGTCAGCGCATCAACAACATTCAGCCGTAGATCCAGAGCTTTAAAAACGTCTACAGTTTGTATTATTGCTCTGGACTGATCTGAATTACCTGATGAAGGTTGTTTAAATGCAGCTGCTGTTCGGTGTTTGCAACAAGCTGCTTTTCTTCGTTCACGTTCGGATGATGTCGTTTCAAGCGCGTTGACGTTAGACTTGTTGCTGCTGCAGATCTAATCCTCGTGAAACAACGTAGACACACAGCTTTGGATTTGCGCTCGTCTTTTAACAAGAAAGCCATAACATTTCCAAATAGGAGACCGCAACGATATGCTAGGCTGCTAAATGCTGCGCGTGCTGCAAGATAATAGCGCCGTGCTGAAACGCGCCCAGGAAATTTAGTTCCGCGGCGCATATATTCTCCCGTTAATAACATTTAATGAGTGAAAAAATAACCGAAACGGTACGCAGGTGGACCAAACCGAACGTGCCATACCGAAACACAGTTACATCACTAGTTGTTATTACTAAAATGTGAAATATCAGTTAATTTTACCCTTTTATTATTTTTATCTTTGGTTGCTGCTGTTTTTTTTTTTGCTCCAAATCTCCATTTCCCCTGACCATCTGCAAAATCTCTCCCAACGGACGAGTTTAATTCGGGGGGGGGGTTGCTGAGACACGGCCAGGGGGCTTTGTCTGGATCTCCATGGACATGAGATTGACTCTCTGGAGAAATAGCTGGCAAAACATTGATTCACCTGGCCATGGTCTGGACACACAGCTTTATAGACAGACAGACAGCTGCTAGCTCGATGGGGAGGCTGAAGCACGGATGAATAAACTCTCGAACTGACGTGGCTGAATACAAACTGCGACACGCAAGTGCACACATTTACACACAAAAAGCTGTAAGCCATCAATATGCAAACTAACTAATTATATGACTGAGTGACACATTCAACACACCCGTCCATCCACTCCTGTGCGCACACACACACACATACTGGACATGCCAGCTTCAATATAGTTTACTATCTCAAAACACAGACAGCAAAGTGAAAACCTATTTACAATCCAAATCAGTGTCATTTATGTGGTCCATACAGCTCATAAAGCTTCATTAGTTAGTGACACACACACTAATACATTTTCTACAAATTTGAGAAATTGTGGGTAAGGTTGACTTTTTCAGCATTTTGAACCAGGAAGAGCGAAAGCTTTGACTAAATCGAAGGAAGTGGGCAGAGGCTTTTATGAAGATGGACACACTAAATGTGACATTACCGTGGCAGCTCATTAATATCATAATCCTTGAGTCAGCAGTACCAAAGAGATGGTTTGATCATGTAGGCACGAGGAGATGAATACCAGTATTGTTTGTAATACAGTGTCTATGTAGGAAAGGGGAGAAAGGGGGATACCCACAGGAACAGTTTACCATTGTGGGGTGCTCCCACATGCTCGAGATAAATCGTGTTTAAAATGGAGTTGATTCAAAGAACACAGGGATGCAATGTGTAGGCAGCAAGACGAGGAGAGCTGCTGAAATAACACTGTGCCAGCTGGCAACTGGACACACACGCAGACACACCTCCCTGCAGTCCATCTTCAGCAAAGCCATTCATGTTGCCTCCATAAGTCATCGTCTCATTTGCAAGACAAATGGGGAAGTCGGATTGGTCAAGGAGCCAAACATCGAGCTTACAACCTCCTCTCTTCTTAAAAACGGAGGCTCCCAAATTATAAACACTCAAATTCACACTTTAATACCTGCAACAATAAAAATAATTTGTTTCAGCAAATTTCCTTACGACTGCACATGTCAAAATCCAGTTGTTTTTATTTGTTAAACACAAAAACTTGAATTTTTAGGATGAAAATGTTGAGAGAAAAATAAACTGCTTATATAGAAGTGAAACTGTCCAAGTCTGCTATTCCATTTTTAGACCATGTAATCATGGAATCACGTAAACTGCTAAATAATCTGCTTTTGTCAGGGGCTAAAATGAACATCCAGTTATCTTTCTGTAGTCATTCCTTGCATGGTTAAAAACATTTATTTTCAGTCAATAACCTAAATCTCAAATATAAATCTTGTTTAAGTTTTCAAGAGCCATTTGTGTGTCCTTGGGTTTTAATAATTTATGCCCATGCAGAACACAGATAAGAGCCTACTCTTATAATGAAAAATAATCACAGAGTCCTATTACAATTTAATCCAAGCCTGGTTGAGCTAAACATGAACCAACAGGCTTTAGGTCAAACATTCCTGATCCTTCATGAAATAACTATTGTCACTGTAGATTGCAGCAGCATTGATTTGTTTTTGCTTTGACAGTTATCTGATAATTGAGAACCACAGACTGTTGACTTAGCTCTCTGCTGTTATTGAATAATTAAATGAACCCAATAGGTTTGTGTGCGTCTCTGTACCTTTTATCCTTCAGATGACTCTGGGAGATGCCCTCAGAATTTGACACAAAGACCAGAGTGTGATAAATGAGCAAAGACCCGATCCACATTTGAATCAATGGTCATCAAAGAACAAAACAAGTTAATCGTTTAAGAAAGGGGTCAGTTTTTCTTCGCGGTAGCATTGGATGGATTTCTAAATCTAATGCTCGGTGTGCAGGTTGTCAGGTATTTGTTTACAAAAATCGAGGTTAGTATGGATTTCTAAACAGTTGTAAAGTTAGACGCTGTCAAATATCTGGGTGCCTGCAAAGCTTCAGTAAATGCCCTGATGCACACCAAGCAGGATCAATAGTGCGAAACGTTCAGCTCTGGAGAAGAATTTCAAATCCTCAAAACTTTTAAGTACCGTATTTTTCAGAATATAAGGTGCACTTAAAATCCTTTAATTTTGTCAAAAATTGGCAGTGAGCCTAATAATATAGTGCGCCTCATGTGTTAATTCTGGTTTTGCTTACTGACCGCAAACTGATTTATTGTGGTACACGGCGCTCAAAAATTTGTCAAAATGAACTTGTTTTTGCTTAATGCGCCTTATAGTCGGGGAAAAATACGGTAAATAAATCCCACATTTTTGTCTATAAATGACCTATTGTGTTCACATTTGGTGTCACAGATTCAGAAAACCAAGTGTGAACACCGTTTTTAGAGATGTAGAGCACAATCAAAGGGAAATAAGAATAAAGTTTGTCATTCGAGTAAGGCACTGGTTCTTATCGACCTACCTGGGTTCGATCGAACCCCAGGGGTTTGATGAGCGAGTCTCAGGGGTTCGGTGGAGTCTCTGCCCCGGATGTAAAGACACACTTGTGTAAACACCGTTGTGACCGGTGTTGCCAAATAGAGTCCCACCCGCCCAAAGCACTCTCTATCCGCAAAAGTCAGAAGGAAAATCGCGGTGAACCGCCCAATCTGGCAACACACGATTCAGTGCAGTGATGCGGAAATATAACGCGCGCATGAAGTCAATGGCTGTACGTCGTGTGTTTACAAACTACGGTAAATATGTCGGGCAAAAAAAGAAAGTGGTTGGACATGGATTCACTTGTGTCACGGAACGGGATGGGAGTCAGCGTCCTATCTGCATGATATGCAACACGAAGTTGAGCAACTAGTCTGGCGCCGGCAAAACTGAAGGAACACTTCATGAAGATGCACAGACGGAGAATACAAGAACACAACGCCTGCTGAATTCAAGGTGAACGAGCCAGATATGATGTTGTTTCTATGCTAATTTTAGCTTTTTAAGCTAATTCCACATTTAATGCTCTTATTAAAAAAAATGTCATCCTAATTCAGCAAAAATGTGCTCTCTCAACTTCATTCTGGTGATGCTTCTTTCTGCTATTTTAGCTACTTTTCAGCTGAATCTTTTTTCTAATTTTAGATTTTCTTCAGATAATTTCCACATTTTTGTGCTCATTTCTGCTTCTTTCAGCCTGCCTCCCTGACTGAATTCATAGGAAATTTAAAACACAATGAGATTGTTATGGCAGGAGATTTCAACATTGACTGGAATAAGTCGACCCCCCTCTGTGATAAATTCAGGGAATGTTGCCTATCTCTCAATCTAACACAACTTATCGATTCTCCCACCAGACCAAACTTAAAATGTCCCGAAAAATCTTCCACCTTAGATCTGTTTTTCACAAATGCACCTCACAAATTTCCTGGTATAGGTGTATTTGCTAACGTTTTGAGTGATCATTCCGTAATAGCAGCTCTTAGATCTACTAAACTTCCACCTGCTAAGCCCAGAATAATCCAAAAAAGGGATTTGAAACGTTTCTGTGAACAGTCATTCCTTTGGGATCTATCCCACTTTGATTGGCAACGTATCCTACAAATCAATGACGTGAACACCGCTTGGAACTATTTTCATGGTAGTTTCATTTACTTTGTAAACAAACACGCTCCTTTCCGGCAGTTCAGGATAAAGGGCCGTGACAGCCCCTGGTTTACTCCTGAACTAGCTGATCTCCTGCACTGGAGAGATCATCTTTGGGCAGCAGCAAGAAAATCACACTCAGACACTGATTGGTTGAAATTTCGGCAGCTAAGGAATAAATGCACAACTGCCATTAAAGCTGCAAAACGTAACTACTTCTTATCTCAGACCTCCAAAAATCTAAACGATCCTAAAAAATTCTGGAAAACCATTAAATCTCTCTCAGGCACCCCCCAATCATCTGACCTCCCATCACAATTTCTTGTTGACTCTGTTCCTGTGTCAAATAAGCACGAGATCCTGAACTGTTTCAATAAACATTTTGTTGCTTCTAGTTCTTTATTTGATACAGTTACAAACGGAAAATCGGCCACTTTATCTAATAATCAAACTTCAACAAATCAAATCCCTCCTACAAGCCAACCATCTGTTAATCACACCTTCTCTTTTTCTCCATTCTCAGTCAGTGAGGTAAATAAACTGTTAAATGATCTTGATCCTAAAAAATCTGCAGGTCCAGATGAACTTCCACCTTATTTCTTAAGGCTGGCTGCTCATATCATCACAGTCCCTGTGACCCACATCTTTAATCTATCCATAAGCCAAAACACCATTCCGGATGCTTGGAAAACAGCCTTTGTTCTTCCTTTGCTGAAGGGAGGTGACCCCACCTCACTGAACAATTATCGACCGATCTCTAAACTCTGCATCTTAGCCAAGGTTCAAGAAAAACTGATAAACTCTCAGATCAAAAATTATCTGGACTCATTTAACATCTTACCTCTCCATCAATCTGGTTTCAGGAAAAAACACAGCACAACAACTGCTTCTCTGAAGGTTCTGAATGATGTTGTTGAAGCATTGGATGCTAAGGACTATTGTGCTGCACTTTTCTTAGACCTGTCTAAAGCTTTTGACACTGTGGATCATAACATCCTGTGTCATAAGCTCTCAGAAATCGGTTTCTCTGATCACACCATCGGTTGGTTTTCTAACTATCTTTCCAATCGGAGGCAATGTGTTCAACATAACGGTGCTTCTTCCAGCTATTTAACAGTTAAAAATGGTGTACCACAAGGCTCAGTTTTAGGACCAACTCTCTTTACAATCTACATAGCTAATGTAGGTCACTGCATCCCTGATGCATCCTTACATTTCTATGCTGATGATACAGTTGTTTATTGCCGAGCTAAAACAGTAGCTAAGGCTTTCCAGTTACTACAATCCGCTTTTGACATCATCCAGTCAGATTTGTTCCGTCTCAAACTTGTCCTAAATGCTGATAAAACAAAAGGGATGTTTTTTTCAAATAGGAAGGCGGTTCCAGCAGATCCTCCTCTGATTTTATCTTCAAATGGTGTCCCTATTGAGTTTGTTGATTCCTATAAATATCTGGGTATCCTGATCGATTCACATCTCTCTTTTAAACTCCACGTGGAAAACCTAGTGAAGAAATTGAAAGTTAAACTGGGTTTCTTTTTCAGAAACAGATCATGTCTAACACTGAATGTTAGGAAACGCCTTGTATCTGTGACTTTCCTTCCCTCCATTGATTACGGTGACATTCTCTACATGAATGCTCCTACAAGCACCCTGCGGATGTTGGATGTGGTCTATCATGGTGCACTAAGATTCATAACTGGTTGTGATTATCGTACCCACCACTGCACCCTGTATTCACTGGTTAATTGGACATCATTAACCTCACGCAGACTCTTCCACTGGTACATTTTCATCTTTAAATCACTTCTTGGTCTGCTGCCCTCATACATCTCCTCCTACATGTCTTTGCGTGAGTGCAGCTACAGTGTGCGCTCTCAGGACATGATTACCTGCAGTGTTCCGTCAGTGAGGACTGAACTTGGAAAAAGGGCCTTCTCCTATTCTGCTCCTGCTTCATGGAATATCTTACAAAAAGATCTGAAGCTCTCGGCCCTGACCTCCCTAAATGGTTTTCAGAATCTGTTGGAATCCTGGCAAAAACCAATGCAGATTTGTTCCTGTCTTTGATTTTATACGTCTACCTTATAATGTTTTGCTAGTTTTTTGATACTTTGTTAAAAAAAAAAAAAAAAAAATCTTTTGTTTTTTTCTCTCTTTTTGTTTTCTATTGTTTATTGTTTGTTTGTTTATTGTTTAATGAAATTCTATCACTGCTGTTCATTGTTCTTTAGTTTTAGCAGGTCGCTTTCGTAAATGAGCCCATGAGGTTCAAAAGATTTACCTGACTAAATAAAGGTTGAATACATAGTTCCCAGACACGCCCCCAGTATTGCGCAATACCGGTTTTGCACCATATCTAAAGGCAGAAAGGCAAGATGAAAGGCAAGATGGCGAACAAGCAGACGCGAACAACCAGAGCAAAAACACGAGCTACCACAGCTTCACCAAGGAACAAGAGCAAAATGGTCGGAGTTAAATGAGTTTGAGAAAGAAATCATGGCAGACGAATCAGACAACTTGTCACAAAGTAGTTACTCCGATATCATTAATTATTTAATTACTACAAGGAGCGCACACCGGCTTCACAGCTTTAAATCCAAAAAAGATGTGTAAACTGTCTCAATCATATCTAACCAGCTAAATAAAGGTTTAACTAAAATAACACACAGCCAGCACAAACAGTCCAAGCTGAACACGGACCAGAACCAGCACTTTTGAGTGTTACCGTGTTGGAGGTTAGCATAGAGTTAGCACTGGAGCGGAGGGATCGTCGAGCTCAGGTCAGACGGCGTGGAACCGTTGCGGTTGCGGGGGCACTTCCCATGGGACCGACGCGTCGCCCGCACAACTTGGCTCCCGTCCTCCTTCTCTCACTGGGACGGTCTGGTCGAACGTGAGGAGGCCATTGTCGCGTTAGCGAGATGCTAAGCTAACAGCATGCAAGACGGTTTGCTAAATAATGAAAAAAAAAAAAAACAGCTCTAACACACAGACAGTTGTACTCTAACATTGTTCTGACATAGTTTCACAAAATGATTTATGTAGAATATTTTGTTTACCGGCCAAAAGGACGACGTCTTCCAGAACAGATCCAAGCCAGACTCAGAGAGAGGAGCTGCAGTCCAGCTTCTCCGATGAGATAAATCCTTCACGTTTTCTTTTTTTTTTGATTAACTGAAACCTGCGCGTTGCCCAAACGTCTACCCGACTGGAACACCCACTGACACAACACGAAGTAACCATTGCAATTAATTAGAAATTAACAAAAAAAACAACGTGAAAAATGGACATCTATCAGAACGCGCTCCAACTGCAGCTTAGCCTACCTGTGGGAGGGTCAAAAAGGACAACCCACAGATGTGACGTCACATGGGAACTATGTATAATTGGGCAAATATATTCTTTTTGCTTTCTTCTGCTAATTTAAGCTTATTCTACCTTTTCAGCAACATGTTTTAGTACTCTTTTTCTGGTTTAAGGTCAATTAAAAATTTTGTGGTAATTTCTGACACTTTCAACCTAATAATTACCTTTTTTTGTTAATTTCAAGGTGAAACGAGCCAGATATGATGAAAGGGCCACTCTGCCTGCTCTTGGATTTGTACCTGTTAGCAAACTGATCCTCGCAGCATCGTACGAAGTTGCTTATTTGATCGCAAAGCAGGGTAAGCCACACTCCATTGGTGAATCTCTCATAAAACCAGCTGCATTAAAGATGGCAAATCTGCTACTCGGAACAGCAGCTGAAGATAAATTATCCCAAATTCCTCTTTGATGATTAAAAATTGTACAAAAATATTTTTGGGGGATGAAACTCTTATTGGGCCAGAATAAAGTTGTTGTGAGTTCATGCACTGTGTTGCTTTTGTTCTTTGAGCAAGGTGATGTTGTAGAATTTGGAAAAAAAAATCATATTTTATATATTAAAAAAGAGGGGTTCGGTGAGTGGCCATATGAAACTTGAGGGTTCGGTAGCTCAAAAAAGGTTAAGAACCACTGGAGTAAGGTCACCTGTAGAAGGTCTTTGAAAGGGTGTAGCCAGACTATTCTTCTGAGTGACACACAAAACCATAACAAAATGGTAAAAATTGTTATGTTGTCATATTTACGTAATTTGAATAATAATAAAAAAATCTTAATATGGCCCTTAAACCTACTTTTTCCTCTCAATAGCTGTAAAATTGACTGCACTACAGTTGCTTTAGAGTTAACTATGAGGTGACTTTGCTGAGGTGGCCATCTTGAAAGTTTTCTACAAAAGTTAATCAGTTGTGCTTTTAGCTCATTTATTGTTTTCTGAGCGTTTCAGTGAACTTGCAGTTAACATTTTTACACATGCTCTTGCATAATATATACAGTATATTTTATTAGCTTGTCTTATTATTAGCTTACTAGTCTCAATATGCATATTTGTTTATTTATGCAATTCAGGAGAAAGCAACTGTAACTTCCAGACATTATCAGTACTTTTGCTGTTCCTGGTTATGTTAGATTTATTGCAAACACTATACTTTTAAAAGAATCACCATAATGTCTCCAACTTGGCTGAACTGTGACATTTGCATTATTTCTGTGGCACATTAAAGCCCCATCCACTTGCGGTTGAGAACTGGTCAGAGAAGCACTTAGCCTTCTTTGCATGTGCAGCTGTGCAGTTCCTCTGGCCTGTAGGTGGGGCTCTGATGCAGTGTTTCAAAGCAAGTGTCCCCTCTGGAAGAAAAAGCAGGTGGAGGAGGAAGAGGCTGGTGCAACAAGCTCGATGCTTCTCTAAAATCCCCCAAAACGCATGTGAATACTGAATGAATGGTCAAAGGGCAGTCACTGAATTTACTTCTTCACCAACATACCTCCCACCCCTAACTACACCCTTAATCCCTCCCCAGGCAGACTGGGCTCTCAAACTACTGATTTCTCTGCAGATACGTTGATTGTGCAATATTTAGTCAGTGTTGATGGATTAGTTGTAAATTGTCTTAATATGCAGATAAGAGGGCTATTATGCATGTGTGTGTGTGTGTGTGTGTGGGGGGGGGGCTATTATTTCCGCACACCACAGTTTTTTTAAAAAGACATAATTATATAATTAGGCTTTTAGACTATTAATTGCTTTAAATGCATGGGGGATGGAGGTGGAGATGAGGGCGGTACGTTCCGGAGGCATGTTAGAAGATCATCAATGGAAAATAAACGCAGATTCTAATCCCTCACATCAATGCAAGGGTCGTGATTATGTTGCCTGATCTCTGTCTTTAAATGATCCTGAGATTAGGTATTCAAATCCGATGATCTGATCATTTCACCCCCACCCCCCAAATCCCCCCTTTTGGCACTGCCAAATCCCATTCTCACCGGGATGAGTGCATTACATAAACCTTCTCCATGCCTTGCTGTATTCTGAGAGAGATTAAGGGTGATTTAATCCCACCTTCTGCCATTCTTTTGACTTCTCAGGTAAGAATAAAAAATAAAAAATAAAGCTCAACTCTTGTTGGAGTTGGGTTAGGGTTAAGGTTAGGGTTAAGGTTAGGGTTAGCTAAAGCAGAGTTGCTTCATTTCACCTTCCTGCTGGGGGGTTATAAACTGGGTTCGTGTCTGAACAGCCTGCGCGTGCGTCCAGAGACAAGCCGCCGGTCCTTCCAGGCTTGAAGATCCACTGAGAAGCTGTAGAAACTGTGTCTGTGCCTCCTTCCACTCTCTGCCACCCCCTAACACCACCCACCCCGCCTCGGTCCATCCCTCCCTCTCCTTCGCACTCCCCTGCAGCAGCCTCAGCACCTCAGTCAGGCAGGAGCACCGCACTCAGTCACATCTGTACGCACAGACGCACGCACTCTCTCTCTCTGCACGCACGCAGAGACGCAGCCTCCCTCCTGCGGTAGTATCCCGCACGGTGCAGCAGCGGCGTTTCCAAGCGCATACCAAGTGCGTCCTCTCCAGAACGAGAAATGGGAGGTGGTGCGGCTCACGCGTGTCAGAGCGCGCTGTGCGGCTCGGAACAGTCCCGCTGATCCCGGGATGCTGCTGCTGGAAGCTGGACGCGCCTGAGCAGGATTTATTATAAATGTGAACATTGCTCGTCTTATTCTTTCTTTTTGGGGATGGGGGTGCATTAAAAGGAGTTGCTGTGGACGTGCCTCCTCTCCGCAGTGCCGATGCAGCACGGACTCATCTCTGCATAGATTTCAGGTAAGAGTAAAGGCTTGGCACGGTTAGTTCGGACCACCCGGACTGCTTTTTGGTGTGTGTGTGTGTGTGTGGGGGGGGGGGGGTGTCTTAGAGCGGTTAAAGGCAGATTTGGTGACAGCCAGGTGACACGAGGTGTGTTTCACTTGCGCCATGTCCGCTTCTTTTTACCACCAGAATATAACGTGACTTTGGGGAAAAACAGCTGAAAACCTTTAATGACCTGTAACTTCTCTCATTTCTGAACCTTATTGATCCAGATGGAGAGCTACATGCCCAAACTGTCCAAGATGATCAACTTGTCTAATGGGATCAAATCAATACTTGGGCGTGCAGCTTTGGACAAAATTGGAATTTCAGGAGAAATTCGAAGCAAACTAACATGGCTTCTGTGCCAGCATTTAATTCATGTGGTTTTGATAAACAGAAATGATCCATAGTTGAATATGTTTGAAGCATTGCAATGAGATTTAATTCAGAATGAAAATATTAAACTTTTCAAATTGCCCCATAAATGGTTTCGGAATGGATTGAGAGCTTTATTTTTTATTTTGTTCGAAGTACTCTCGTGAAGTTTTAGTTTTCAAAGTTGTGCAGCTTTTTGTAGTCATGTGGATTTGTGTTGATGTTGCTTCACGGATCAGTCTTGTCCAAGCTTTTAAACCAAACAGAGCTTTTACTGCAGGGATAGCCCCACTCATGACAGAAAACACTGCAGTGACTTCAGGGACTCCTTGGTTGTTTAAAAAAACCCTGCCGCATTTAACTTTTTAACAATTTCACCTGAGATTTTTGCATTACAATAAAAAAAAAATCTATGTGTGGTGGCCTTTTGAGATTTATTCAAAAGGTTGATTGATTTGTGGAGAGAAGCTCTGAACATAAATGTTGAGACCACAAACTTTAGGTTGTCTTTTCCTATATGGGGTTTTGTATCAGTGAAGGCAACTGATGCTGTGATCTTCAGTTTTTGGCTTTTATTCTTCAATGAAGAGTTCACATTTGAAGTTGTTTTTTATTTAAATTTGGTTAACCCACCTCTTATTCTGATTTGCTCCCTCCTTCTCTCCTCTTCTTCCCATCATTTTCACCTTCTGCACGGAAAGCAGCCGCTCCTGCAGCATCCCGACTACTACACATGGAGGCTCCCCCCTCTATATCCACATGCACTCCCAGGCTCAGTGCATCAGTTCAGTGTTGCTCCTCCAGTTCATAGTACATTTTCTTTGCAAATTTCTTACAAGATATTGTATATTTGTTGGTGTCTTAATAATCCAAAAGCTTTAAAGCTTATTTTAAGCTGTAATGAAAGGCCAGAGCTGTATGTTGGACATCCACGGGGGTTGTAAACAGAGTTTTGTTGTAAAAACTTTTCAACATGAAAAAATGTGTGGATAATTTTGTACGTTGAAGGGTAAGGTTAATACTGTTGGGATTATTTTTTTTTTGTGTTGAGAACCTTTATTAATACCCACATCACACAGGTTCATTAATGAGCCACTGGAACAAAATTTAATGAGCTTTGTAGTCTGCTGGGTGATCATATTTGCTTTTTAACAGACTGTTCATGAGTTTATTCATTCATTCATTCAACCTTTATTTAGACAGGTTAATCTCATTGAGCCTCTAGGACTCATTTACAAGAGGGACCTGTCTACAAACTAAAGAATGATGACAACAGCAACAGTAGAACTTCCTTAAACAATCAACAATAGACAAACAGAGAAATACAGATTTTTTTAAACAAGTTAAAACAAAAATATCAAAGTAGCAAAACATTATAAGGCAGATGTAGAAAATCAAAAACAGGAACATGTCTGCATTGGTTTTTGCCAGGATTCCAACAGATTCTTAAAGCCATTGGTCAAGGTCGAGAGCTTCAGATCTTTTTGTAAGATATTCCAGGAAGCAGGAGCAGAGTAGGAAAATGCCCTTTTGCCAAGTTATAGACACTACTGTATCTTGATATTTCAGTTTGTGCTTCACTGTGTGTGTGTGTGTGTGTGTTCATTTTAATATTTAAATTAAAAAAATCAAAATTTTGCTAATGTTGCACATTTAGTTCCTGAGAAGTCTGTTAATCCTACCTCATCAGGTTGACGACTTGTCCTTTCACCAAGTTCCAGCTCAGCCCTGAACTTTGAAGGCAGTAAGCGGCGCTACTTGCTCACCCTTCCTCTCCCAGCGCTTGCTGTCCATCAAAGTCTGCCTATAGGAATTGGAACGGCAGGCTTTATCGGCATGTAAGCACCTCACGTTGACATACAACCCGCCGTCTGTCGGCCAGTCTTACAGCTACAAGGCTGGAGCGTGGACCCACGGAGCAGGGCCTTGTCAATATTATGGCTTGCTAATGGATAAACTCTCACTTCACCCTTGGCAGGGAAGACATTCACTGCTTTTTTTAGGGGCGGCACCCTTATTAGAACGAGCGCCAAGTACAATCGTTGCAATGTGTTTATGTCGAGAGGGAAACTGTGAATGGGAGGATGTTTGCAGTGATATAGATGCCTGGTGGCTGGAGGGACGAGCCAGCGGAAGTGTGTTTGTGTGTCAGTGTGCGGGTGTGAATGATGCATCTGTGAATGGCTGGCAAGGCCCCGTATGAATGCTGTGGTCACAGAGACGTATCGTCATAGACTGAATGATGCGTCTGTGAATTAGACCTGAATGAAGCTCTCTGTTTGTTCTTGTCGTTTCCCTGCCTCCCTCACTCGTACACACTTAACACCCCCCTGGGCTGTGACAGGACCACCAGACACAGGCCAGTGTCCAGTTTAGACGCCGTCCTCTCTCACGCCACATAACACAACAGAGGGGATTACAAGTTGCACGTCTGACTCTCCGACTCCTCTTTCCAACATGATGGCTCGCATATTTTAGAGCAGTAGGACGCAATGATCAGCAGCAGCGTTAACGTAAAAGTTAAATTTAGTTTCCCAAACTGCTTTGTTAAATGTGAGAATATGTCACTCTGGTGAGATAATGTTTATTTTGTGAATGTTTTATGAAGCATTCACACTGTTGTGATCCATTTTTCTTCTGTGCGTTTTTTGGCATCTTTCTCGTTACAAAATGTTTGTTCCATTTCAATAAATCATATCAAAACGTTCAGCTCTTTCAGGCAAAGGGTGCTATGGTGTTTGGTATTGGTGCAACTTTAGCTTTTTTTGGAAATATTTAGCCTTTTCTGCCACTTTTTTCCCTCATTAAAAATGAACTGAGTTCATTTTACATCATGTTTACAACCTTTTACTGCTCCTTTCACGTTTTGTTCTGCTTCAGCTTCTTCCAGCTTCCTTGTGCAAATTTAAACTTTTTTCCGCTACTTTCAGCTAATTTAGCTATTTTGTGCTCCTTTCAGATTCTTTGCTAACTACAACAATGTTGTGCTTCTTCTAACTTATTTCTGCTAATGTCAGCTTGTTATGCTCCTTTCAGCTTAGCTCTTCCAGTTTCTGCTATTTCATACTTTTTAGCTGTTTTATGCTAATTTTAGACTTTTCAGCCACATTTTTCCTCATAAAAATGAAATCAGCTCATTTTTATTCCTTCAAATCTTTAGATGCATTTGCAACCTTTTACTTCTCCTTTCACATTTTGTTCTGGTTCAGCTTCTTTCAATTTCCTTGTGCAAATTTAAACTTTTTTTCAGCTACTTTCAGCTAATTTTAGCTGTTATTTTGTGCTCCTTTCAGATTCTTTCAGCTTACTACAAATTTTTTCTGTCTAACTTCTTTCTGCTAATTGCAGTTTATGCTCTTTTCAGCTTAGTTATGCCAGTTTCTGCCATTTCAACTAGTGTAGTGGCAGGGCTTCCGACTTCGGACCCGAAGGACGCGGGTTCGCGCCCCGGCCACTACACACCTCGGGGTGTCTATGAGTGCACACCTAATTCTCCAGCTCCCCGGGCGCTTTCTATGGCTGCTCACTGCACCACCTGGTGGTGGTTGGGTTAAATGCAGAGACGAATTTCGTCTGTGTATGGGAAACATACACAGATGACAAAAAAGGACATTATTATTATTATTATTATTTAGCTGTTCATGCTAATTTTAGCCTTTTCAGCAAATTCCACTTTTGCTGCACTCATTTAAACTATTTTCAGCCCAATTCAGTAAAAATGTGCTCTCTCTTCTTGGAATTTCAGCTTCTTTCTGTAATTTTTAGCTGCTTTCAGCTGTTTTTAATGCTATTTTTTTTCCAGGTAATTTCCACTATTTGTGCTCATTTATAATTCTGCAGCCTAACGTATTCTTTCTGCTTTCTTATGCTAATTTAAGCCCGTGCTACCTTTTCAGCTACCTTTTTAGCACATTTTAGCTAATTTCAGCTGTTTTCAGATACATTCAAGTTTTTCATGGTAATTTCTACTCCTTTCAGCTTCATTAAATTATTTCTGCTAATTTAAACTTGTTAAAGGGGACCACACATGCAAAATTCACTTTTTAATGTTTTTTTACTAAACTTTGGGTATTTACTTCATAAAAAAAAGTCCTTGTGCCAAAAAAATGCACCCAGTGGTTTATTTACTCTAAGTAGATTTGTTTGTCTGTGATTAAAAACGCTCCGTTTCACACTTCCTGCGGTTTGTGACGTCACAAACCGTAGCCAATCACCTCAAACCTGAGTCCAGCCCCTCACCTAGCAACCCCTGGTGATGCTCCACCCACTTGAGTATAAAAGATGTCACGGTTGCCTAGCGGTTTAGGAGCTGACCTGGCGGTCATTTATTCATTTATTTAGCCCATGGGGGGCTAGGGGTTTGCCCTGCTCCAGCCATGCAGCACATCTCGAGTAAAACCAGAATGTTTTATTACCTTGTTTGAATGAACTCTGTCTCGTTGAAACTGTGCACACACACTCTAGCGGTTTGGACTTGTTTCTTATATGATGAAGGACTACTGTTGCACAACTGTCAGTTTGGTTGAGCGGTTACGACACTTGACCGCCACGCAGGAGAGCGGAGATCGCGTCCCGTCAACGGCATCTTTTTTTTCCCCCTTTTTTTTAAAGCCTTTTGTTTCGGAGAAATCGGGGTGAGACTAGATATATACATCGACATAATAATACTTTATAATTGTTATTTTTACGTTTTAGTTCAATTTTTAGTGTAATATCGCTCCAACGCGCAGCCGGCAGAAAACTGTGCACACACACACTCTCTCTCGCGGGGCGACAGTCTGTACCATCAAGCACCACTGATCGATATATTTTCAGATTAGCAACTTATTTATTTTAATAATACCTTTCACTTCATCAAAATCTAATCAAAACTCCAGCGTTCTAAAAGTAGGTGGTTGTATGTATTTCTTATACGATGAAGGACTGCTGTTGTTCAACTGAGCCGGTAGGTCAGTGAGTAAAACAACTGGTGTCGCACCCAAAGGACTGGGGTTCGCGTCCCGGCCATGGCATCTTTTTTTTTTTTTTCTTTCGGAGAGATCGGGCTGCAGTTAGCTGCTGGCTTTTGAGGACAGTGTGGGTCCGGTCCGGTCAGAGGTTAGGTTGCCTCATACGGATAAATTAACTGGAAACACTCTGTGAAGTTTGCGTTTGTCTGGATTGGATGTGCAACCGTGGACCAAAGCGCTGCATGCAACTAGCAGGAGCTACGCGGGCTGTTTGTTACCGAAGGAGGAGGAAGAGCTCGGATTCGGGAGGGCATGATAATAGGAGCAGCTAATGGCGGCGCACACAAACAGCTTTCAGTAAGTTATCTTTTAAGCTAGCACTAACAGTAAGTAAAACGAGTAATAAAAAAAGGCTAATTTTAAAACAACAACAGATTTGAGATACTGGCAGTTACAGAGGGCGGAGACAGAGTTTTGACGGGCGTGGACTTCAGAGCTCATTATCATAAACAGCTCGTTTAGAACGGAAGTTAGAAATGGCAGAATTAAAAAGGGTATAATTTATTATCTAAGAATTATTTTTTGTATTAAATTGAATGAACGGGGTCTGGATAGCACACAGACATACCATAAAAATTTAAAAAACCAATATGTGGTCCCCTTTAATGCACCTTTCAGCTTATGTCTGCTATTGTTTCAGTTATTTCAGCCACGATTTAGCTGTTTTTATGCTAATATTAGCTTTTTCAGCTACATTTATTGCAATCATTTCAAGTGTTGTGTTCTTTCTTCTTCCTCCTATTGATTTACACTTCTACATTTTCAGCATTTTCTTTTAGCTAATTTCAGCAGTTTTTCTGCAAAAAGCATCCACACTGCATTTTCATAGGAAATGTAATTTCTCTAGTTTGTTTTCACATTGGATTAATGTTGTTTTTTTATATATATATTTGTTGCCTAACTATGGTAATAATTAGACATTAAAAGAGGTGGTGTCTCTGACTGGCAGTTGGATGGCTTTAATCTAAATTCAAATTTTAGGCATGGAAATGTTATGCCGTATTAAACGAATAATTAGCTACAAGTATGTAATTAATCCTTTTGTAATGCACTGCAGAGCTGCATATTGATGTTTTGCCCCAGAAGTCTGAAGTGAGCATCTCCAAACAATAAGCTTTGTGAATTCAATGAGGAGAAATCAATGCACGTCACAGCATCGCACTTTAATGGAAACTTTTGCTCTTCTCTGAACGGTAGAGTCAGCAAATGTTTAAAAGCCTACAGATTTATTCAAATGTCTGTGCATGCATGTGCCTCTCAGAATGTCTGCCTTCATCTTGAGGCCTGTAAGGTTGTCCGTTGTCTGTCCAGCGCATGTTCATTCTACTATCACAGCAGCACCTGCCTTTTGTCCCTTGAGCTTTCTCTTGTGCCGTTCTTTCATCTTATTGCTCCCTCTTTCTCATAGTTTCTGCCCCCAGCACTCTCCTCCATATCTTTCTGCTTCACTCTAAAGCTGCCAAGCACACAACTTAATCTGCATGTGTGTGTGTGCGGGGGAGCGAGAGATGCCAAAAAATAAATACAATTCAAGACTGATGTGACATTGGAGCGACCTACGAGGAGCGATATAAGCAGAGGGGATGTTGTCAGAGATGGAAAGCAGGAAGATGTGGAAAAGGCACGAGTGTATCAGTGGGTTTGCCAGACTGTTCCTTTTGATAAGACCATATTAGGCGTTCCTCCCAGGTCCCTATGATTCATATGAAGCTGCGAGTCTGATACATAAACAGTTTTCTTTGATGCGGCAGCAGTTGACACGCTGTGGCATATTGGCTCTTCTGTTTGTGTGTGCCAAGCCAAGCATGACGAGCACTAAATTAGTTTTGTTTCAGATGCGTGAAATGACAAGAAAATTGCAGCCACTCTTAAGGCAATTTTTATTTTTTATTTTTTTGTGTGTGTTGCATTTTCTCTTATTTGCTCCTTCACCATCATCCAAATGTCCCGATTAGGGGCCTAATTTTATTCCCATTCTGCCTTTTGCGACACTTGCACAAACCTCTGTTTCATGCACATTGGACAAAACTTTAATTTAACCAGTAATAGACTATATGCCACGGACTTCCGTTCTAGCACTTCCGCATTCATGAGCCGGACCGCGCACTTCCGGTTAGCGGGAAAGACATGAACATCAATGTCTAAATACAATTAATAAAACATCTGCATACACACCAATAATAACTCTATACACATATAAATCCATATAAAATTATGGCGACGTTCCCCCTACGGATAGCCGCGATAAATTTTCGCCCGAACCCCACCTCGAAACAGCTGTTCCCACCGGTGGGTGGACACAACGGAACTCACTTGTAGTGCCAGTAGCGTGCAGCCGCTTCCCGTTTCGGGTCGTTGTCATGGTCTGCTACTAGGAGCTAACGCTAACAACAACGGAGGTGGATCGGAACCGGAAGTGCGGGATGTGGCCCATATTTTAACGGAGGTACGTCACACCTACCCGTGGCATATAGCCTATTGAACAAAAAAAATATATACAGGTAGTCCTCGACTTACAACGGCCTCGAGTTACGACGTTTCGTGGTTACGACACACATCTCCATAAAAATAAAAATATTTTGAAATTTTTTATTTTGAAAGCCGAGTTCTGAGTTCCTTCCCGTTTTGACGGCAGAAGCAGCGCAATCAGTGGAAACTTACAGGAGACCTCATTGTTTGGACCGGAGGTTTACGATGCAGAGGAGGTTAGGAGGGGCTAACATGCTAACAAACCTTACAGTAAACGCCCTGGACCGCACAAAGCACAGGAAGCTGCAGATGTTTTGTGGAGCAATGAGCTAACATGCTAACACATCGAGGAAGGCTTCACCAGCTCCCAGTAAGAAAATAACTATTTTCCCCTTCATTATGGCTCCAAATGTATGTGTTTTTGATCATTATGTAAGGTACTGCGTTAGGATAGGTGAAGTGCTTATTAATACAGTACTGTACATGTATATGGTGTTATTTATGTATGTTCCGACTTACGTTGAAATTCGACTTACGACGGAGCATAGGAATGGATCTCCGTCGTAAGTCGGGGACTACCTGTACTGTATATGAATAGCTGTGTTTTTCATGATTTGTCTCATAGGATTTATGTTTTTTTTTTTAAAAACAGTTTTGAAATGAGCCTACGGGAACAAACTACATTTTAATTTTAAGCTACGTGAATAGGTAGCTCTTCTTGTTGTCATTGAACATTTGCAGGTTGATCTTTTGTGCAACAGAGCATGAACCGTTACTATTAAAGTAGTGAGGGTTGCTGCTGATACTGTTTGCTTCTAAAACTTATGCTCATCTCGTGTTGCAACTCTACTTGAACTTTATTACTTGCTGTGAAGTGACCTCAAAGTGCCGCTTCTCAGAAAAATTGAACTTGCTTCAACTTGCTAAGAGAATCAATGCTCCTGAAAGAGGTCAGTGGCTTCCTTTTAGCTGTGAGTCTTTCAAAACATCATATTACAGCAGCGATAATGTGAAAACAAAATCAGTATCGCGCCCCTGTTTTTGTTAAACGCATGCAAAGAGCTTTCATGAGGCTGAGATTTACAATAAAAAATGAACTGGCAAATGATTAGTCATTCAAACGTAGTGCAGTTATTTCAATTTACACTTTATTGAGGTGTGTCATCACAATTATTGTGTGAATGTTTATGAAGCACTCACACTGTTGTGATCTATTTTTCTTCCGTTTTTTATGGCATCTTTCTTATTCCACAATTTTTGTGCTATTTCAACAAATCATCTATCAAAATGTTCATCTTGTTCTGAAGAAGGGTGATAAGACTATTGGTATTGGTGCAACTTTAGCTTTTTGAAATATTTAGCCTTTTCAGCCACTTTTTCCTCATAGAAAATAAATTGAGCTCATTTTCCTTCCTTCAGATCTTTAGATCTGTTTACATCCTTTTACTGCACATTTCACATTTTCTTCTGGTTCAGCTTCTTCCAGCTTCCTTGTGCAAATTTTAACTTTTTTTCAGCTACTTTCAGCTAATTTGCTAATTGCAGCTTTTCTGGCTAATTCAACATTTTGCAGCCTCATTCAGCAAAAATGTGCTCTCTCCACTTCCATCTGCTTCTTTCTGCCCTTTTAGCTGCCTTTAAGCTGTTTTTGCAAATTTTAGGTTTTTCAGGCAATTTCCACTTTTTCGTGCTCATCTCTGCTTCTTTCAGCATATTTGGGCAAACGTCCTTTCTGCTTTCTTCTAGTAATTTAAGATTGTTCTAACTTTTCAGCTATGCTGATGAAGATTCTCAGTCGTCCAGGACATGATAAAATCAAAAAAGGCGTTCAAACAAGATCACCTGGACTTTATTTGTTACAAAAGACGTTTTGACCTCTATCCAGAGGGCTTTATCAATTCGATGAACAGACTGTGTGCGCGTGGAGTTATAACAGTCTTAGGAGTCACGCACCAACCTATGTAAATTGCAATCTAAGGTAACACATACATGTAAACCTTAACAGTAGGAGTTTCCTTGAGGTCGTCAGAGACCTCAAGGAAACTCCTACTGTTAAGGTGTGATTTGTCAATTTACATGTATGTGTTACCTCAGCTTGCAATTTACATAGGTTGGTGCATGACTCCCAAGACTCTTATAACTCCACGCGCACACAGTCTGTGCATTGAATTGATAAAGCCCTCTGGATAGAGGTCGAAACGTCTTCTGTAACAAATAAAGTCCAGTTGATCTTGTATTGAACGCCTTTTTTGAACTTTTCAGCTAGCTCTTTAGCATTTTTTGCTAATTTCAGCTGTTTTCAATGTCAGTGCAAATGTGAATGCTACAAACCTTTAGTTTATTTTTAGTTATACTTTTTATACTCTTTTTTTAATTTTTTTATACTAGTATGCAAAAACTCAGGACAGTATTATGTTCATTAAATGTTTAATGTTTTAGTTTTAGTTTTAGAGTTGGTGTAAATTTTCATACTCTTATACCACTATGCAAAAACTCAGGACAGTGTTAGTTTTACTATTTTATGCTTATGTCTATTATTATATGTTTCAGTGTTTCAATGTTTAGATGTTTACTGTTGCACCGAGGGACTGAGAGAAACGCAATTTCGGTCCTGTGTATGTCCTGTACTGTACATATTGCAGATCTGACAATAAAGTTGACTTTGACTTTGACTTTGACTTGACTTTTCAGATACATTCAAGTTTTCCATGGTAATTTCTGCTACTTTCAGCCTAACTGACTTCTTTATGCTAATTTCATCTTGTTATGCTCCTTTCAGCCTTTTTCAGCTAGTTTCAGCTTTTTCTGCTCGTTCAGCAACTGTACTATTGAGCTGTTTTGATGCAAATTTGAGCTTTATCAGCTTATTCCACTTTTTAAAAACGTTTTTAAGCTCATTTCAGCTCTTTCTGCTTCCTTTCGGTAGTTTAAGCTTCTTTCTGCCTTTTCAGCAATTTTTAGCTACTTCCAGCTTTTTATTTTTATTTTTTATTTTTGCTAATTCCATCATTTTTGTGCTGATTTCTGCTTATTTAAACCAAATTCAGCAAATATGTGTTCTTTCTGCTTTCTTCTGCTAATTTAGGCTTGTTCTTCCATTTCAGCTACATTTCAGAATCATTATTTTTTAGCTAATTTCAGCTAGTTGTTCTATCACACTGTATTTTTCCCAGGAAATGCAATTTCTCTAGTTGACACTGTTTTCATACCCCCTATATGGATTGATCACTGAAACAAACTGAGGATTATCCCTGCGTTCATACAACTAAGGTTGTCTCCTCGCCGGAGGGTTTTCAAGTTATTTTGAAGACGTTATTTTAGTCCGCTCTGCACGCTTGCTCTTGTGTGGTGGCGCTTTCAGCCTGCACTGTAGTGGTGTCAGGGATCATCAGTATGCAGTGTTACCTCAGTAATTGTGGAACAGCGGGTTCAGGGAGAACCCCTGGTGCTTTTTAGCCAAGGGGATGTTGGAGGATCTTCATTACAGTAAAACCCTCCCTGCTATCACTCCACCTTTTCCTGTCTCCACCCTCCCCTAAGGATATATCATCTTGCAGCATAATCCTATGTATGTTACAGAAAGAATTAACAAAGCATACACAGAGGAGGTTTTATTCTTCTCCTCTTGTGTAACTCCCTCCTGAATAGTTTGGGATTTTGTCTGTCTTGAGTATATATAAATATATTTTTCTGTTGGTAGGATTTGAAACGGCTTACGTCTGTTTTAAAGGCAGTGATTGATGTTCAGTCAAAGCAAAACCACCAACTAGAGCAGGGAAATTTGCTTTTTTGCACTTTTTTATTTTTCCTGTTCAGTTTTGGACTTTGATCACTTTTGTATTGATTGCTGGAGCTTCCCATGAAAACGAACACAACATGAGAGCTTGAAAGTTTTGACCTATTTAAGTAAATTTAACTTTGTTAACTTTGGTTTATCTACAACAGTGTGTGACTAGCGTAGCTTATTGTATGCTTCTTTTCAAACATGCAGTTCGGTGGATTTATGGAGTCCCGTTCAGATTTACTGTCCTTTGATTCAGACATCACAGTTCCTGCTTTTGTTAACATTTAAGTTGTTCATAATGCAATACTCTTCATGGAAAATAGTTTGAGGCCCTAAAACAATTCTGAATATTTGATGCTCTTCTACTTTTCTCATTTAATTTGAAACAAATGAGAAATATTCATCGTTAAAACATTTTTGAAGAGGTGGTTGATTTCTTTCTTTCTTTATTTTTACATGTGATAACTCGATTGATCGGATTAAAAGATTTAGGGTCAACTAAATTTTTTGAAAGCAAAAAGTAATACGGTTATTTAGATTTTTCACAATTCCTGTGTTTCAATTTTCTAAACAAAGTACACATTTTTGGCCATTCATTTCAGAAAATCAGTTCGACAGCTGAGAAAAGAAATACATGCTTCAAAACAATAAGAAATAGCTAACTATGGCAAAGAAATTATATAAATATAAACCTAATCACACGTATGGAGCAGGAGTTAAAAATTTAAAGTGCTTTTGTATTCAAGTAGTTCTGTTTATGTATTTCACAAGATAATTTAGAGACGATACTACTGTTTGGTGG
>JBBPBX010009378.1:7273-24773 GCA_038048925.1 Garcialebias charrua
CGCGCTCCCGACACAGGGTTGCAGTGCGCGTTCCAGACACAGGGTTGCAGTGCGCGCTCCCGACACAGTGGGAACAGATGACCTAAAAAATAATATTTAATATCTCCGAAACCAAAGCAGCACAAACGAAAATTTTAACGGCACAAACCAGCACTAACGGAGCACTAACCATTCAGACTGTTTGCTTTAATTTTTGACGTGGGTGGGGTGTCAACTTCACTCAGCTCACGAGAACAGGCAGGCTGAGCCCCCACTTGTCAAATGTGGGCCGTGTGTCTTGACTCTCTTTATGCGGGACGCAAGAAACGGGGGGTGGGGGTGGATTGTCAAATCCAGGACTGTCCTGCCAAATCTTGAGGATAGCAGGTATCAAATATGAAACTTAATTAAGGAGCAAACATGGAGCACACTTATGCAAATTTCTATTTGAAAACACCCATAATTCAGTGGAACTGTTTTCCTTCCATTGTTGTTCTCATGTGTTTAAAAGCAGACTAGTTTTAGACTGAAGTCAAGTTTTACTTGAGGAGGGACTAAGGAGCACTTAGGTTCCTGTGGACTTTTGTGTGACTGTTTAAATAGATCAAAATGACTAAATCGTTGTCAACAATCCTCAAAATCAAATGGTATCTGTCCCGTGTGGACGGTCATGTGTAAGTTTAACGTTAACTCATGGCTGAAACTTTGTCCACAAAGCTCACATTTAAGTGTTTTTTGTCCAGTATGGATGCTCATGTTTAAATCTGTCGTCTGCCTAAATCTTTGTCCACAGTCCTCACTTTGATATGGTGCACAGCCTTCGGAGATTCTGATGTGTCTTTTTAAAGCCGATTTAAGGGTAAATCTCAGTTTACAATTAAGACATTCATAAAGGTCCTGTACTTTGTGAAGATTCATGTGTAAGTTTAAATGGTATTTAAGGCTAAATCTTTCTCCACAAATATCACATACAAATAGTTTAGCTCGTGTGTGGATTCTCATGTGTGAGTTTAAACTTGACTTATGTCTAAATCTCTGTCTACAATTCTGACATTCATAAGGTTTCTGTCCTGTGTGGATTCTCATGTGTGAGTCTAAACCTGACTTGCGTCTAAATCTCTGTCTACAAATCTCACATTCATATGGTTTCTGTCCTGTGTGGATTCTCATGTGAGAGTTTAAACGTGACTTATGGATCGTTTCATATCCACAAATCTCACATTTAAATGGCTTTTGTCCTGTATGGAGAAACACGTGTTTGTTTAAATGGTATTTATTTATAAATCTTTGTCCACAAATCTCACATTCATATGGTTTCTGTCCTGTGTGGATTCTCATGTGAGAGTTTAAATGTGACTCATGGTTAGTTTGATATCCACAAATCTTACATTTAAATGGCTTGTGTCCTGTATGGAGAAACACATGTCCGTTTAAATGGTATTTATTTATAAATCTTTGTCCACAAATCTCACATTCATATGGTTTCTGCCCTGTGTGGATTCTCATGTGTAAGTTTAAACTTGACTTATGTCTAAATCTCTGTCTACAATTCTGACATTCATAAGGTTTCTGTCCTGTGTGGACTCTCATGTGTAAGTTTAAACTTGACTTGTGTCTAAATCTCTGTCTACAAATCTCACATTCATATGGTTTCTGTCCTGTGTGGATTCTCATGTGTAAGTTTAAACTTGACTTGTGTCTAAATCTCTGTCTACAAATCTCACATTCATATGGTTTCTGTCCTGTGTGGACTCTCATGTGTGAGTTTAAACTTGACTTATGGTTAGTTTCATATCCACAAATCTCACATTTAAATGGCTTGTGTCCTGTATGGAGAAACACGTGTCCGTTTAAACTGTATTTATTTATAAATCTTTGTCCACAAATCTCACATTCATATGGGTTTTGTCCGGTGTGGACTCTCATGTGTGATTTTAAATTACGCCTGAAGTTAAATCTATGTCCACACTCCTCACATTTATGTGGTTTATATCCTGCGTGAATCCTGATGTGTTCTTTTAAATTTTGCTTCTGGTTAGATCGATATCCGCAAATCTCACATTTAAACGGCTTCTGTACTATATGGAGATTCATGTGTACTTTTAAACTACTTTTATAGCCAAATCTTTGTCCACAAATCTCACATACAAATGGTTTCTCTCCCGTGTGGATTCTCATGTGTGTTTTGAAATGTTCTTTTTGTGTCAATATTTTACCACATTCATCACAACTGAATGATTTTGGTCCTGTCTGGATTTTCCTACGTGTCTCTGCACTTTTCTTCTGACCCAAAGGACTTGAACCTCTTACTGTTGAATGACATGTCATGTGTTTCTGAAGAGACCAGTTGTGCAGAAATTGTTTACCACACTCAGAGCAGCTGAAATATTTGTTGACAGAGTTTACAGCTGACTGAGGTGCACTGCTCTCCTCGTCACTGTCTTCAGTTGTTGACCCAGAGTCTGACAAGTGTTCCAGCTGAGAGACAGGATTGTTCCCATCCTTGTCCTCTTCATCATCCTCACTGACTTCAGTCTCTGAAGATCTGGAAGCACCTCCATGAAGATTTAGATCTGGGTTCCTGCTGGTTTCTGCTCCTTCACAGTCCTCTCCATCAGCTTCTACTTTCATCTGGTCAGCTGAGCTGCTGGTTGAAACATCTCTGTCCTTCATTTGATGCTGATGAAGCTGCGAGAACAGAGGCTTCTCTTCATCATCCTCACTCTTCAGAGGAACTGCGGTGAATGAAAACCTGCTGACATCAGTTTCCTCCTTCACAAAGAGCCGCTCTCCCTCTAACCGGGTCCAGAGTTCCTCCTCTTCCTCCTTGATGTGGAGGGGCTCTGGATTCTGCTGATGAAGCTGTGAGAACAGAGGCTTCTCTTCATCATCCTCACTCTTCATGTGAACTGCGGTGAATGAAAACCTGCTGGCATCAGTTTCCTCCTTCACATTGAGCTGCTCTTTCTCCAATTGGGTCCAGAGTTTCTCCTCTTCTTCCTTTATTTGGAGAAGATCTGGCTCCTGCTGGTCTACATCAGGCCTCCATTTCTCAGGAACATCTACTCTGATCAGCAGAGTCTGCTGATCATCTGCACAGAACAATGAAACACAGACAATATGGACAATTATAACTTCATATTTACTCATACATCACTTGTGTTTAGGGGTGGGCGATATGGCTCAAATATTATATTGTGACATTTCAGAGCATTCTGACGATAACGATACATTTCGTGATATAACCAGACCCCCCCCCCCAAAAAAAAGAAATCATAGTCATTTATTTGACAAAATTAACTTAAGATGTTGCTTTGCAGTATTATATACAATTTTAAAAAACAAGGGGTAATTTCACTGAAATTACTTTATTTAGTAAAGTATTCAGTCTCCAAGTATAAAAAATAAAAATGATCCTTCTGTTATTTAGATTGAAAAAGTCTGCACAAACTATAGATCAGGTGAGCCCAACCAGTCGCTCGCGGGCGACCAGTCGCCCGCCAGCTGGTTCCCAGTCGCCCGCGAAGCGCAACCTTGCAACAGCTGACGAGCCGGCTGTCAGCTGTTGACAAGGTGAAATGTCCGCTGCTAAGCTTCATTCTAACTCCGACAGAAGTGGTGGAGGTGACATGTCCGCTGCTAAGCTTCATTCTAACTCCGGCAGAAGTGGTGGAGGTGGGGGGTGGGAGGAGTGACGATATTCCAATGCGCAGCAACGCTTTCCTCAGCCCTCCCCATCTTGTATTCTCACAGACATAGTCTCGCGAGTTTTGGGTGCGGTGACACAACTGAACCTAAAGTCTCATGAGTCATGAGAGCGCTGTGGAGTGAATGTCAGTACGCAGAAAACATGGATGGTAAACTAGCGAACAAGCAAACGAAAACTTATTATTTTCACACAGAGTGGGAGGAGGAGTATTTTTTTGTTTATTCTAATTCGAAGTCTATTTGCCTCATCTGTAATTCGAGCGTTGCCTTACCCAAAAAGTGTAACTTGGAGCGGCATTTCAAGACGATGCACAAAAGATTTGAGACAGATTTCCCTCCTAAAAGTTCTTTACGGACTCAGAAAGTGCGGGAGCTAAAAAACAAGCTTGCAACCCAGCATCTTCATTCGGCCCAGCACAAAAGGTAAAGTTGCTACGATCGCCTCCTACCGTGTTAGCCGCATCCTGGCTCAACATAAGAAGTCTTTCAGTGATGGAGAAGTTATGAAAGAAACGTTTATTATTCTGCATTATTCACATGGATTATTGAACATAAATCAGGATGGTATTCTGCATTATTCACCTGGATTATTGATCATAAATCAAGAGCTAAAGGCCAATATCAGAGCAACCTGGGCTCTCATAACACCTGAGCAGTGCCACAGACTGATCAACTCTATGCCATGCCACATTGCTGCAGTAATCCGGGCAAAAGGAGCCCCAACTAAGTATTGATGCTGTACATGCTCATACTTTTCATGTTCAGTTGACCAGCATTTCTAAAAATCATTTTTTATTGGCCTTAAGTAATAATAATAATAATAATTTACTTATAAAGCCCTTTAAAACAACCACTGCTGCAACAAAGTGCTGTACACATAAAATAAAATACTGTACATAAATAAATAAACACAAGTAATATTCTAATTTTCTTATATACTGGATTTGGGGCTTTCACTAGTTGTCAGTTATAATCATCAACATTAAAAGAAATAAACATTTGAAATATATCAGTCTGTGTGTAATGAATTAATATAATATACAGTACAAGTTTTACTTTTTGAATAGAATTACTGAAATAAATAAACTTTTTCATGATATTCTTATTTTATGACTAGCTTATTACTGATGCATTTCATAAAGTCTTTTAATAGTAAAGTAGGAAAATGAAGGGGACAGAGCCTACATTAAATTGTTTAAAATGGTTCTTAAACATTTACTTCATTCAACAAACTTGAATAAAAATACACTTCATCAAAAATGTAACAACCTTTTAAACTAAACAATTTTACATTTGACTACTGATAAACAATAAAGATTCTAAAATACTTGAGATCAAAGGTTTTGTAATGCTGTAATGAGTGATTCTCCATTGATGAAATAGCTGTTATCTTTACATGCTTTTTTTGGTCAGAATTTATGAGAAGTTGTTTCTCTGGTAAAAAAAAAATTGAAGTAGAACTTCACACCAGTACAGACAGGTGTAGTTATAAAGGTGTACTGTAGTTATAAACAGTGTTTGAGCATCCCTTTCAAAATGTGGCTTCAGAACTTAACGTAGCAATGGGTTAACCAAACAACAATCAAAATGGTTCCTAAACAACTTGGATTTCAGTCTAGCTTAATAATCACTTCAGGATTTGGAGTGCAACAAGGTTAGGGATCATGCAGATTGATTATGTTAATGTTAGCATTCTTAGTTCAATTCACCCCTATTCGTAACTGTGGGGTATAATGTCTCACCCCCACTAGAAACTAGGGCTGGGCCACATCATATCGTTCACGATAATATCGGTAAAAAAAGCTTGCCCGGGCAATTTTTTTAAATAAAATTATATGCTAATTTCATGACGTAATACTTCAAGGTGCCCCGCCCACTTAACAACCGAGCGCACCGAACGACCAAACCGAACTGCGCACGTCCCCTCCCCTTCCCCTGTCTGTACTGGTGTAAAGCTAATTAGTTGCGCGCAATACTAGCTAGCTAAAATGCTAAAAACAAACAACGCGTTTCTCAGCTGGCTCTTCATCCAGCTCTAAACTGCAGACACAGACAGTTAATCTGTCTCCCCCTCCCCCCACCACTCTCTGAGCGGCCGGTGTGGGCTGCGTCTAACCCGCTCTAAACTGTCGGTACAAACACGCGCAGCTCAACTGTCTCTTGAGTTCCACAGTCGGTCCACGGGCTAAGAGGCAGGTGATCAGAGACAGATAGTTTTAAAAAAATGAATCAGATAAATGAATTATTCCTGCATGAATACATAGTTCCCACACACGTGACTAGAATTCCGGAATTTCCGCCATTTTAGTAGGATAAACCAAGTAACCAAGGCGCATATATAGCAGTGGTTGGGACTAGTGGTTGGAGTTGAGTTGGAGGAATAAATGTCAGACGAAACGGTACTACCCCCTGGTGGAGAAGGGCAACAAGTTGTGAGTTGGAGGAATAAATCATGTCAGACGAAGCGGTATTGCCCCCTTGTGGAGAAGGCAACAAGTTGTCACGAAGAAGTTACTACCGTACTTGCTTCGCAGCTTTTTTTTTTTTTTTCCATTTATAGATGGCCTCCCTTCACACCTTATAGCCATCCTCTCACTCCAATATGTATTTTTTTATAGAGAGAAAGAAAGAAAAGAGAAAGTGAGACAACAAAACAACAATTATCCACAAAAAGAGCACAAGGCAAACACACCAAACCTCCGTCCACAATCCTGCAAAGCACATGACAGAACACAGCAACGAAACATACAAGCATAAAGACTGATAATATTCATGACCTTGCAGTAGATTTCTATAAATACACATACCCATACCTACAAATATATATACAGTATACATACATATATATTTATATTCATTTATATACCCATCTACATATATCTACATATACATCCCTGCATCCATTTGTGTGTGGTTGTGAGCATGCATAAGTGAATAAGGTTCCTCCAATAGAACATTTAGTAGCGATTGTGAAGCATCAGAGACCCGTCCCCCCAAAGCCCGAGACAGACGAAGGGGCGATCAAAGCCCAAGACCCCAGGAAGGACCCCGAGCCCAGAGTCCCCAGGACCACCCGAACAGGACGAGCCACTCGTCCACTCCCCAGATCCGACCAAGTGGAAGAACCGGACGAACCCCACCAGGGACCACACACAATGACCCCCCGGGGTCAACAGCGACAATACACAGGCCCCCGCCGGAGCCCGCTGCACCGACGTAGCCCCAGGGCCGGTCACCGAGGCTCGGGCACCGGGGACGCCCATCCCTCAGGTCCAGACCCGACAGGACCAGAGGACCCGAGCCCCACCAGGCAGCCACCAGGCCGAGCCGACAAACGCCCAAGCGCCCAGCCCCAGATAGTGAGGGCCCCAAGCACGCCCGCAGGCAGAGGAACACCCACCAGGGGGCCACGTGGCAGGAGCGCGACACTAGGTAGCCTCAGAAGTATCAGAGAGGGGGCAGTCCAAGTCCCAGCCTGACACTTAAACATTCATACACAGACACACTCATTCAGACCCACCCTCATCCTCACCCTCAGTCACAGAAAGACAAACAATACAGTAACGACACGCTCCATTCATAATCCCGATGCACACTCTATACCCCCTAGGTCCAAAACATGTACCTGCTCCCTAGTGGGACTAGTGATTGGAGTTGAGTTGGAGGAATAAATGTCAGACGAAACGGTACTACCCCCTGGTGGAGAAGGGCAACAAGTTGTGAGTTGGAGGAATAAATCATGTCAGACGAAGCGGTATTGCCCCCTTGTGGAGAAGTCAACAAGTTGTCATGAAGAAGTTACTACCGTACTTGCTTCGCAGCTTTAAATTCATGGATGGATGCTTAATAACCAGTAACAGAGTTGTGAAGGACGTCCAGAGCTCGGCCTTGCTGTCTTCATGTTAATAACAGTTCTGGAAACTGGCAGAGTAAGTGATTACACGTAGATGTCCCTCGTAGCAACAGCAGCTAAGATAGTCTTTGCTAAAGTAAGATCGGTGTGGTTTACTGCGTGCTAAGCTACGTAGCTTGAGCTATAGTAAATATCAGCGATTTTTAACATAACAAAAATTAGCTTAGCTAATGTAACTTGTGCCACAGTAAATATCAGCCATGTGTACTTTAGTAATACAGGTAGCTACATCTGTGCTACTTTTAAAGATTGTTGCTACTTCAGATGAGCTTGTTAGTAAAGATGGCTGATATTTCTCACATTACTACATTATTTATTTTAGCCTATGACTGCCTTTCATACTTAAATTAGTGTTAACAAAATAAATTATTTGTAATTATTGCTTAGTCATAGTATTTTTAACGTTTCTCAGTAAATGTCACTGATATCTATTTTCCACTATGATCTGCCTTTGTTAATAAAGTTAGTGGTGAAAAGTTACAATTTGGTAACTCCTTTTAATTTTCATCTTTAAATCACTTCTTGGTCTGCTGCCCTCATACATGTCTTTGCGTGATTGCAGCTACAGCGTGCGCTCTCAGGACATGATTACCTGCAGTGTTCCGTCAGTGAGGACTGAACTTGGAAAAAGGGCCTTCTCCTACTCTGCTCCTGCTTCCTGGAATATCTTACAAAAAGATCTGAAGCTCTCGGCCCTGACCTCTCAATGATTTTCAGAATCTGTTGGAATCCTGGCAAAAACCAATGCAGATTTGTTCCTGTTTTTGATTTTGTACATCTACCTTATAATGTTCGCTAGTTTTTGCTACTTTTCTTTTATTGTTCAATGTATTTGTATCATTGCTGTTCATCATTCTTTAGTTTGTAGCACGTCGCTTTCGTAAATGAGCCCTCAAGGCTCAATGAGATTTACCTGACTAAATAAAGGTTGAATGAATCCATTAGTGAAAGCCTGAAAGCATTTTAATTGTTTTCTCCCTTTTTGTTGTATTTGGGTGTAAGGTTCTGAGTCCCAGGAGTTGGATGAAGCTGGATGGATGAATCTGCTTTTCAAGTACATCTGGTGTTGCTGTGAAAACATGCATTGCTAAATGTACGTGCTAGTTTGAATAAAACAGTTGTACCAAGTTTCACCTTGTTTATTTCAATAATTGTTATGTTGTTTAATGTCCAATAATGAGAAGTTCTACTGCACATAATGTATAATGCTCGTAACCTACGCTGCTACTAGTGGTTAGGAGTGGAAGTATCGCCAACCAAAATGGTGGACAACCCGGAAATGCCCGTTATGTGACGTCACATGGGAACTATGTATAGATGAAGCTGAAACACCACAAGCTTCAGGGTCAGCTCATCACCTTGATACAAGTTCTGGAAGTTATAGCTCATTTAAAGGCAACATGTATTTTGTTGTATGTTACATTTATACCCAACAGATTTTAAGCTTCATTTTATTTAGTTGTTTTGGGAAACTGCACATGCACTTTAGTTTTTGTGGTGGTTTTTGTTGATCTATATTTTGTGCAGACTTTTTCAATCTAAATAACAGATGGTTTATTTTTATACTTGGAGACTGACCACTTTATTAAATAAAGTACTTTCAGTAAAATTACCCCTTGTTGTTTTTTAAATTTTTATATAATACTGCAAAGCAACATAAGTTAATTTTGTCAAATAAATAACTATGATATCTTTTGTTATATCACGAAATTTATAGTTCTCGTCAGAATGTAGGACAACACGTTTTAAAAATAGCTTTGTTCCCACTGCTGTTACTGAAATGAACAAACTGAAATAACGTTGAAGCTTTTAGTGGTTAAATGTTTTTATTTTTCATTTTACATGTGATTTCGGGAGCCTTAACACTGTTATGTGCAACATTATCTGTTTATGGTTTCTTTTAAGTGTTTTTACTAAATGTTTTTACTGTTTTATTTGTGTGTGTGCGCATGGATGGATGTATGCTTTGAACCACTGCAAACCACATTTACCCTTGGGTATAAATAAAGGAACCTGAACCTGAACCTGAACCTGAATGCTCTGAAATATCACAATAGATTAATATTTGAGCCATATCGCCCACCCCTAGTGTGAATAGCTATTTTCTGGCTGAATATCAATGAACAGATTGTTCCAGTGTCTGGAGCAGGGGTCATCAACCTTTTTGAAACTGAGAGCTACTTCGTGGGTACGGAGTCATACAAAGGGCACCAGTTTGATAAACTCTTCGGAAATAAAGTGTAAATTGAAAAAAATAGTTTAATAAATATATTTTTAAGAACATGTTTTTAAGATAGACATTTTAAAATATATACCGGTAAATGCAAAAAAGAATAACAACTGAATAAAATGAAATTTTAAATGCAGCTTAGTAGTGAGTTGTGCTATTTTTAGAACAGGTCCGAGGGCACCCCAAAATCGTCCTTGGGGGCACCCGGGTGAACGCGGGCACCATGTTGGTGACCCCTGGTCTGGAGGCTGCCACAGGAAAAGCCCAATCCACTCTGGAATGTAAGATTTTGCTTTGGCTATTTGATGTAACTGATAAAAACTAGTTTTGACAACTGAGGATATTTAAAAGACAAGAGCCAGTAGTGATCAACATCCCGCCTCAAAGACTAACGCATTCATTATTTAGGACAAATTAAGGAGGGGAAAAAAACCTAACTGCATTAACAAGCATTTAAAAAATTGTCGGCGCGACAATGAGTTAACGTGCCGACCAGCACTAGTTATATCGTGAAATTTATCGTTATCGTGATAATGCTCTGAAATATCACGATATAATTTTTGAGCCATATCGTCCACTCCTACTAGAAACTAGTGGTTTTGTTTAGGGGTGCACCGATTGCAGTTTTTTGGCCGATCACCGATTTCTACAAAGTCTGATTTGCCGATTCCGATTTTGGCCGATACCAATTTTGTTTTATAAGCAATACTGTTAGATGTTGTCAGGTCACAATGCACCTTTAAATTTCAATCTTATTTTGTTGAAAATCAGACCCTTGAACAATATTCTAGAAATTATACAAACTTGTTTTAACTAGTCACAAGGGTAGTACTCTGAAATAAAAATGAAGTTGACAATTGTTGTTAAAACAAAACAAACAAAAAATCGGTAAAATCGGTTTCTCATGCAAGCATTGACCGATTTCCGATTTCCCAAAATCAAGGAAATTGGGGCTGATAAATCGGCCGGCCGATTTATTGGTACACCCCTAGTTTTGTTATTTTATTATGTTAATTGTCTCAGTTTTGTTTTCATGCTTTCATCCTGTATTTGCTCAACCGTTTTTAAGTTAGGTTTGAAGGAGTGTTTGTCGAAAACGTAGGGTTAGAATAGAATAGAATATATCTTTATTGGCATATTTGCACCAAGGTGCAAAGTTTTGCAATTGGCGCGCGCACCATCTAAAGAAGGATGTACGCACGGAAGCTGCAGCAGTATAAAACCGCGCCACCAACAATCAGATATGAAAAAGGAACATACAGTCGGGTAATCATTGGTATTCAAATAAGAATCTATAACAATTTGTCTTAGGACACTCCATGATAAAGTCTAAAAAACTACCAGCTTTAGCACGAATAAGACAAGACATGTTGCATTTCATGGCAAGCAGGGAGATTGTCCGTGAAAATCATCAGATAAGCACAGTCTGTAGATGGCATTCAGCTCGGCTCCATCTGGAAGCACGAGGAGACCTCTGGGGGGGGCGCAACGAGTTCTCAACAGCTTTCATTCCAGGAGAAGATTGCAGACATCCTTCTTTTTTCAAGGTTGCTCACAGTCCAGATTAGATTAGTCACTTTATTTATTTTCAGGCCAGGCTACAGTGTACTTTTGACTGCAGCCTTGAAGTCCAGGTGCTGTTCAGGTCCAAATCCGAATCATGTGAGGTTCCGAGCTACAAATCCCCATCTGTGCCCTGATGGGTCGGCTGTAAACGAGTCCCAAAGCGCACCGCAGGTCCGCGGCTGTCCGCCGTTGCTCCCACCGTGCGGTTCAGCTCGTACATCAGCTGGCTCGTTGAGGTCATAGCCCGGATCAGAGAATCTTGTTGAGCAGGAAGTCTCGCCAGCGCGTTGATTGCAGCGACAGCCTCCCTCAGCTTCCAGTAGTAGAAACATCCGCCGATCCCAAAAAGCAGAGCAACTGCCACCAATATTCCAATAATCCACAAATCTTCAACGTCTTCGACAGAGAGAACGGTCAGACACATTGGCTTCCACTCGCTCCACGAGTCCATAGTGTATCCCACCGCATGCGTGTCGAAGGGGCAAGCCGCTTCTCCTGGTCCGGTGCGCTTCGTTGAAAAAATTTTATCAATAGAAGAAACAGCCCACGCTAATAAATCCATTTCAAATTGGTTCGAGTGAGCGCTGAAGAGTTGACAATGTTGCAATAATACTGTCCTGTATCTATATGACAGAGTATCACATCATTGATGTGTACTGTGCTTCTAGAGGTTTTCCTTAAGAATTTTAGTTCATCTTATTGTAGATGTCGTTGCTTTTGACTTTCAGGGAATTTTTGTCGTAGTTCCCCACACAACGTTTGACCATTTGAGAATGGCAACATTTTGAACATGCCTTGATGTAGTCAGGGACATCTTTACACATTCTCATTGTATGCCATCTGCTTTGCCTTAGCTACCGTACTTCCCTCTTTGTTTTTCGTCCCATCTCCTTATATTCCTGTCTACTCTCTTCAGTCCTCTCATTGTCGCATTTCTTCTTGGCTAATCTCTTTCTTTGAACGGCGTCCTGCACTTCACTATTCCACCACCAGGTTTCCTTATCATATTCAACTTTTATTTAGGCAGGTTAATCCCATTGAGCCTCGAGGACTCATTTACAAGAGAGACCTGGTTACAAACAAAGAATGATGACAACAGCGACAATAGACTTTCCTTGGACAATCAACAATAGACATCATAAGATGCATACAGATTTTTGTTTAAACAAGTTAAAACAAATATGTCAAAGTAGCAAAACAGATAAGAGTATAAGGCAAATGTAGAAAACTAAAAACAGGAACATGTCGGCATTGGTTTTTGCCAGGATTCCAACAGATTCTTAAAGCCATTTAGAGAGGTCAAGGTCGAGAGCTTCAGATCTTTTTGTAAGATATTCCAGGAAGCAGGAGTGGAGTAGAAGGCCCTTTTGCCATGTTCAGTCCTCACTGATGGAACACTGCTGGTAATCATGTCCTGAGAGCGCACGCTGTAGCTGCATTCACGCATAGACATGTAAGAGGAGATGTATGAAAGCAGCAGACCAAGAAGTGATTTAAAGATGAAAATGTACCAGTGGAAGTTAATGATGTCCAGTTAACCAGTGACTACAGGGTGCAGTGGTGGGTATGATAATCACAGCCAGTTATGAATCTTAGTGCAACATGATAGACAGCATCCAACATCTGTAGGGTGCTTGTAGGAGCGTTCATGTAGATAATGTCACTGTAATCAATGGCTATATATTCTCTGTCCAGATGGCACACCAAGTACCTTCCTACCTGTCTCTAATTACTGTTGCTGTAGTAGCCCAGTCATTTGGAAGCTCTTTCTTACCACCCAGAGCCTTTAACAGCTCCCTCTCTGAATTTCTCACAACATTATTTCTTCTTCAGCTTCCACCATTTGGTCTTCTTCTCTGATTTTACTCTTTTTCTCTTCTTTACAACAACAATCATTTTATACACAACCATCCGATGCTGTCTGGCCACACTCTCCCCTGCCACAACCTTACATTCTCCAATCTCCCTAAGGTTTCCTCTTCTATACAGAATGTAGTCGACCTGCATACTCCTTCCTCCACTCTTATACTGTAGGTCACTCTATGTTCCTCCCTCTTTTGGAAATAGTTATTGACGATAGCCATTTCCATTCTCTTGGCAAAATCCACCATCATCTGTCCTTCCTGGTTTCTGTCCTTGACACAAAACATACCCCTCACTTCCTCATCCCCTTTGTTTCCTTTGTTTCCTTCACCAACATGTCCATTCAGGTCTGCTCCAATTACCACTATTTCCTCCTTGGGAATGCTCTCTATCACTTCATCCAGATCTTTCCAAAATGTATCTTTCTTCTCCCCATCGCATCCAACCTGTGGAGCAGGGGTGCTCACACGTTTTCAGCATGTGAGCTACTGATAAAACAAACAAGTCAAAATGATCCTCCTACTACAAAAATGCAAAACATTATCTTCAAATGTATTAAGGATTCTTTTTATGTACAATGTATGTTGATGTACATTGCATAACTGAATAAGCCAATATTGCACAACACATATATAATAAATAATTATTTAAAAAAAAATGTAATTACCCGAGTTTACTTTGATGACTTGCACTGAACTGAATCAGCCAGGGATGCATAGTCCGGACAGTAGCTGCTGACAGCCAGCCTCAAGCACATTTCAAAATGTTCATCAGTCATGGTGAAACGGTATTTGGACTTAATGATTTTCATGTAGGAAAAAGCTGACTCGCATAAATAAGTGGAGACGAATTGTAATGCAGTCAAGGAGGTAGCACATTTCCTCATGTTGGGGTACTTTACCTCTGTGAGTAAGTTCCAGAACTGTCCATGAGCTCTCGACTTCAGATCAATGTCAGTTTGTAGAGTCAAAATCTCATCTTCCACTCCAGAAGTGTTCAAGTGAAACAGTGCTACAATGTTTGATGCAAGTGAATCAACCTCAGCATCTTCCTGAAAAAGATAGCACATAAATGTAGCAACTGGCTCGAGCTAAGAAAAGTCTTGAAAGCGTTTGTCAAACTCTGACAGACAATCGTTCATCTGCTCCATGTAACGTGCACAGTCAAGTTGCTCACGGGCCTTCCCTTGTGTTTCCAGCTCTGATCCCAGGTTCTGGGAATTTGCCAAATCATGGCACTGCAGCTATGAGGTTAAATGTTACATCTTTCATTTGAAAGCGTTATCCATCCATCCATCCTCCTCCACTTTTCCGGGGTCGGGTCACGGGGGTAGCAACCTAAGTAAGGAGGCCCAGACTTCCCTCTCCCCAGCCACTTGGGCCAGCTCCTCCGAGGGAATCCCAAGGCATTCCCAGGCCAGCCGAGACATAGTCCCTCCAGCGTGTCCTGGGTCTTCGTCTGGATCTCTTCCCGGTGGGACATGACCAGAACACCTCACCAGGGAGGTGTCCAGGAGGCATCCTAACCAGATGCCCGAGCCACCTCAACTGGCTCCTCTCGATATGGAGAAGCAGCGGCTCTACTCTGAGTCCCTCCCGGTAGGGTTGGGCCATATCATATCATTACCGGTTTTACCGGGCAAAAAAGCTTGCCCGTGCAAAAAAGTTATATCCTGATATGACAATTTCATGACGTAATACGTCGGGACGCCCCGCCCCCTCATCCAAGCGCTTCAAAAGACCAAACCGAGCTGCGCACCTCCCTCCACCAATGTAACGCTAGCTAAAATGCTAAAAACAAACAACGTGTCTCAGCTGTCTCTCCCCTGTCTCTCACTGCACAGGTACAGAGAGCTTGTCCCCCCCTCCCCCCGTCCCGCGCTGCTCAGCGTGTGTGCGGGCTGCTCTCTCCCTCGCTCTAAAGCTGTTGCGCGGTTCAGCTGTCGAACACACAGTCTCACACAGAGGCAGGTGATCAGAGAATCAGATAGATCAGTTAAAAAAATGAATCAGAAAAATTAATAATTCCTGCAGGAACAGAGGAAACTGAAACACCAGAAGCTTCAGGGTCAACTGATCAACTTGTTACAAGTTATTTTTATACGGGTACTTGGAGACTGAATACTTTACTTAATAAAGTAATTTCAGTCAAATTACCCCTTGTTGTTTTTTAAAATTTTATATAACACTGCAAAGCAACATGTTAAGTTAATTTTGTCAAATAAATTTGATTATTTTGTTTTTTTGGGTTATATCACGAAATTTATCATTATCGTGATAATGCTCTGAAATATCACAATATAATTTTTGAGCCATATCGCCCACCCCTAACTTCCGGATGACCGAGCTTCTCACCCTATCTCTAAGGGAGAGTCCAGACACCCTGCGGAGAAAACTAATTTCAGCCGCTTGTATCCGAGATCTTGTTCTGTCACAACCCAAAACTCATGACCATAGATGAGGGTGGGAACGTAGATCAATCGGTAAATTGAGAGCTTTGCCTTTTGACTCTGCTCTCTCTTCACCACTACAGACCGGTACAGCACCCGCTTCACTGCCAACGCTGCACCTATCCACCTATCGATGTCACGCTCCAGCTTTCCCTCATTCGTGAACAAGACCCAGAGATACTTAAACTCCTCCACTTGGGGCAGGACCTCCTACCCAACCCGGAGAGGGCATGCTACCCTTGTCTGGCTCAAGACCATGGCCTCGGATTTGGAGGAACTGATCCTCATCCCGGCCGCATCACACTCGGCTGCAAACTGCTCCAGCGAAGGCTGTAGATCACGACCTGATGAAGCCAAAAAGACCACATCATCTGCAAAAAACAGAGAAGTTATTCTAAAGCCACCAAAACGGATCCCCTCAACACCTTGGCTGCATCTAGAAATTCTGTCCATAAAAGTTAGGGGCCAAGATGGTGTAGTGGCAGGGGAACCGACTTGGGACCCGAAGGACCCAGGTTCGAACCCCAGTCACGGCATAACTTGTGGTGTGTTTGAGCAGCACACCTCATCCCAATTGCTCCCCGGCGCGCTTTCTATAGCTGCCCACTGCCCCACCTGGTGGTGTTTGGGTTAAATGCAGAGTCAAATTTCGTATTGTATGGAAACATACACAGATGACAAAAATGTGACATTATTATTATTATTATTATGAACAGAATCAGTGACAAAGGGCAACCTTGGCGGAGTCCAACTCTTACTGGAAACGAGCCTGACTTACTGCCGGCAATGCGGACCAAGCTCTGACAACGGTCATAAATGATCTATATAATAACAGTTTAACAATAATAAACAGTATTTATGTTAGCGTGGGAGATATATAAATTTATCTTAGCTAAATTAATCGATCTGGACTCGTTACGTCATGCCTAACATGCTGCATGTTGAAAATGAAGACACCAGGTTGATTTTTAATTTATTTATTTATTCAACACCACAAACTGTATATCACAAACTCTGAGAATTAAATTTAACACTTTTAAAAACACGTTAACCGAACTGTTATGAACTGGACTCTTCTGTTTTCATCCTGGTGGACACTGGACCCACATCCGAACCGGCACCGGTCCGCTTCGTGGAACGAGAGCTTCGACCTCGCAGGAAAAAAAATAAAAAATAAAACCTCAGTTGGTTGTTCTGTGATTGAAGTAAACACAAGGAAAAATTATTAAAAACATTATGTACCTTGTAGCGCTGCTGTAAATCAGCTGATTCTTGTTGAAATATGAAGCAGTAATTTGTTCAATGGTTGTTAATGGGAGAGCTTTGTTATGCTGCCATCTGCTGTATCTTCGGTGTATTGCAGCCGTTGTTGAGCCGTTAAATTAAATAATAAATGAACGCACGTTGAAACACCTGTTCTCTTCAGGTTATGGGCCCAGAGCGTCGCTAAAAAGTTCAGTAAGTGAAGTTTTTGAGTCAGATAAACGGAATTGTGGGATTCACAATGGATGATAAGCTGTTTATTGACAAGCTGAGCGGACCAGAGAACTGGGCAACGTGGAAGTTTCAGATGGAGCATTTGCTAAAAGCTAAAGGACTATGGGGCATGCTAACGGAGACGGATATGCTAACTCCGGATGCTAACGCACAAGCTCGGGCAGAATTCGAGAGACGGAGAGAAAAGGCATTTTCCATGTTAGTGCTGAATGTGAGTACACCCCAGTTGTATTTAATAACAAGCTGCCAAACTCCAAAAGAGGCTTGGGACATGCTAAAAGGACATTTTGAAAGA